>JZKD02S0215922.1:0-15632 GCA_000966675.3 Picea glauca
AACTTTGAGGAGTATGTCAGGGAGTATGCAGCTTTGAGTGCAGGTTTCTGGAGACAGGTTACCTTGGATCAGTATTGTGGAATCAAATACATGGGCAAGCCAAGAAGCTATCAGAGGGGAAATCATGATTTGGAGAGAAGGGTAGGGAATTTTGAGATACCTACCTTTGATGGATCATCTAGATATACTGCATAGGCTTGGGTGCAGAAATTGGATGCCTATTTGCAGCTTAACCCCATGAGGGAATTAGATGCTATAAAAAATTTCATTATCTACTTGGAGGGAAAAGAGAATGACTGGTGGTATCATGGCATGAACACCTTGGGACCCAACCAGATTACCTCTTATCTAGAGTTCACCTAGATTCTTATGGACATGTTTGATCAGGGAGATCCTAAGCTACACTTCAGGGAGCTCACTCAACTCAGGAAAAAAGGATCACCAAAGATTTATATAGAGGAGTTTCTGAGGGTGGCCGTAATGGTACCAGATATCTCACCAGTTATATTGTTGATGATTTTCACTAAGGGTTTGTTGGAACCTTTATGTGGTTGGGTTAAATATTTTAAGCCCCCCAACTTACAGAAAGACATATGGAGGACAATGGAATTGATGGGATCAACATATAAATCCAAATTCACTCCAATACCTCTAATAAATCAATGGGAAAAGGATAAAAGGGAATTGGATAGAGGAAAAGGAAGGATGGATGATGCTACTAGGAGAGATTTGAGGAGAAAGAAACTATGTTTCACATGTAAGGAACCTTGGGAACCAGGACACAAATGCATGGGAAAAGGAAAAATTCACTACATTGAGGTGATCTCAGATGATGAGGAGGAAGAGGAGATGGGCCACATTCATAATATATAAGAAAATCATCCTAGCATTGAAAACGCGTAAGGTGAAGGGGGAGAGGAAACAAAGTTCAGCCCAATAGGAGAGAAGAATATCACCATTGCATCCATCAGTGGAGTCCCAAAATATAGTACCTTCAGGATGAGGGGAGTGCTTCAAGGTCAGAATGTTTATGTCCTTATATATGGAGGAGATTCACACAATTTAATTGATTCAGCCTTGGTGAAAAGAAGGAACATTCCTACAGTAGAGTTTGAAGGATTTTGTGTGGAGGTAGCAGAGGGAAATACTATGCCCTGTGACAGATACATTCCAGGTTTGAACCTCACATTGGGTAGGCATGACTTAGCACAATAATTTTATGTGATGGACCTATCTGACACCAATGTTATATTGGGGGAACAATGGCCTAGTAATTTGGGGCCCATCACCACCAACTACAAAACTATGGAGATGTCATTCAATGGGGAGAATGAAAAAAGGGTAACCTTGAGGGGAATGTCAGGTAATGCACCTAGAGTGGTCACATCAAAGGGCATGGAGGCCATATTCATGAGGGAATACATTTTATATGCAACATAATTCATGATATCAATTCAAGTGGAAAAGGAGGGGCATCCTCACTACTCTCATGACATACAAAAAATCATTGATAATCACAACAAGGATTTTGAACCTATTCCACTAGGACCACCACCAAACAGGGGATTTGAGCATATTATAGAGTTGGAAGAGGGTGCAAAACTAGTCATAACTACTCCATACATACATCCAAAAAAGTATAAAGATGAAATTGAGAAGTCTATTAAATAATTGTTGGACATGGGTCATATTAGGCCAAGTTCTATCCCTTTTGCATCTTCGGTGGTATTGGTTAAGAAGAAAGATGGGACTATGCGCATGTGCATTGATTACAGGGCCTTGAATAAGAATACCATAAAGAACAGGTACCCCATCCCTTGAATAGATGAGCTATTAGATGAGCTAAATGGTGTCATCTACTTCACCAAGATAGATTTGTGCTCTGGGTATCATGAAATCAAAATGAGGGAAAAATATGTGACCAAGAAAGCCTTTAGATGCCACTATGCTCACTATGAATTTTTTGTTATGCCCTTTGGGATAACTAATGCGCCAACCACTTTCCAATCAGGCATGAATCATGTATTCAACAAGAAGTTGAGGAAGTTTCCTTTAGTTTTCTTTGATGACTCGCTGATATGTAGAAAAACTTGGGAGGATCATCTCAAGCATGTAGATCATATCTTGAGCATTATGGAGGAATAGTCCTTGTATTCTAAGGATTAAAAGTGTGAATTTGGGATGAATTAAGTCCTTTACATGGGACATATCATTGGAGAGAAAGGGGTATAGGTGCACCAGGAAAAAATACAATCTATACTTGACTAGACAACACCCAAAACTCTTACTGAATTGAAAGGATTCATTGGCATTTGTAGTTATTACATGATATTTTTCAAAGGATTCTCTTAGCTTTGTGCACCCTTGAAATATTTGAATAGAAAAGGTGCATTTAGGTGGAGCCAGGAGGCATGAGTGACATTTGATAAAATGAAGAAAGTAATGAACACTTGCCTGGTTCTTTATTTTCCATATTTCTCTCAGCCTTTCATATTAGAGTGTGATGCATTAGGTGAGGGAATTGGAGCATTTATTATGCAGGATAGGCACCCCATTTCCTACGAGATATGAAAAATGAGGGGGCCTGAGCTCCTATACACTATTTACGACAAAGAAATATTAGCCATCATGCATGCCTTGGCTAAATTCAAACAGTATTTGGTTGGGGCAAAATTTGTTTTCAGGACCGATCACAATAGCCTCAAATACTTCTTAGACCAAAAGGACCTTAATGAGAGGCAAAACAAATGGGTTATCAAGATCCAATATTATGACTTTGACATTTAATTTGTTAAAGGAAAGAAAAATTTGGTGGTTGATTCTTTATCCAGGAGACCTTTAGTATATGCCATGACAAATATTTCAGTTGACTGGAAGGCGCTTATTTTGGTAAAGTATTCTAAAAATAGGTTTTATTGTGAGTTGATGGATGGGAAGGTGTAGGATGATAACTTCAGGATCATGGATGACATTATTTACTACAAGGGCCAAATTTTCTTGGTTCTCAAGTCAGAGTTCAAGAGGAGAGTGTTGCAAGCATGCCATGATTCACCATTGGCTGGGCATCGAGGATTTTTTAAGACATGCAGGAAGGTAAGGGAAATATTTTCATTGAGAGGTATGAAATAGGATGTAGTGTGCCATATCATGGAATGTTCCACATGTCAGGAGAACAAAGAGTATCACACTCGCCCAATAGGTTTATTGCAAACACTCCCTATTCTGGAGCATAAATGGGAGCGTATCTCCATGGACTTCATCACAAGTTTGCCCAAGGTTCTAGGAAAGGATTGTATCTTTGTGGTAGTGGACAGGTTAACTAATTTTGCTCATTTATTTTCCATATCCACATATCACAGTGCTTCACAGGTGGCAGAACTATTCTTTAGAGAGATATTCAGGTTTCATGGGTTTCCCAAAACTATTGTGAGTGATAGGGACAACAAGTTTGTGAGTACCTTTTGGCAGGAGCTATTTAGATTGGTAGGTACGACCTTGACTCCTAGCACTATGTATCATCCCCAAACTAATGGCTAGATCGAGACAGTTTAAAAATGGGTGGAAGGGTACCTCCAGAATTATGTTTCAGGGAAACATAAGGCATGGGTTAAGTGGATACACTTAGGTGAGTATTGCTACAACACCACCTACCACATGTCTATTGGTATGTCTCATTTCAGATATTTTTACAGTTATGACCCTCTCACCTTTATGGAGGTTGTATGAGGGGACAGTAAAGCACCTATGGTATAGGATTGGATCCAACAGATCCAAGATATACTTAGATAACTCAAAGATCACTTGCACGGGGCACAAAATCAGAAAAAGATACAGGTAGATAAGCACATGGTAGAGAGCACTTTTGAGGTTGGTGATCTTATGTATTTGAGACTCCAACCTTACAGACAAGAATCTATAAATAATAATGGAACAAAAAATATTCAACCTCACTTCTTTGGATAGTACAGGGTGAGAAGGAAGGTAGTGGTTGTGGCATATGAGCTTGAACTACCCCCAAGAAGTGAGATTCATAATATTTTTCATGTATCATGTTTGAAAAGAGACATAGGGAAACATATCATTCTTATTGAGGCACTACCTCCATTGGATGAGGAAGGACAATTGATATTGACACATGAAGAAGTGTTGGAAGTGTGGGAGAAGATGCTAAGGAAGAGGAACATCAAGGAGTACTTGATCAAATGGAAGGATTTTCCTATACAGGATGCTACTTGGGAGAATGAATAGGTTCTTTAGAAAGAAAGATCATAATTGCTTGTGAGGAAGAAAATCCCAGTAAGGGAGATTGTAATGTCCCCCACCTCTTGCGAAGAGGATTACAGAGACTTAGTAGTCTAGATGTCCCCACTAGACTATAGTCTCATGAGAAAATGGGGACTAAGAGGCTCCAAAGTGTTCACTTGAGAATAATGTTATAATTTTAAAGTGACTCTTAAAATAAGGGAAGTGTGCACCAATGAGGGGTTTTCCAACAAAAGGGCACATCACTTGAGGAAGAACAATTCAATCTGAAGATAGGAAGAGGAATTCAGGGGTAAAACCTGTTGGGAATTGGTTGTTGGGCCTAGGGTTCATTTCCTAGCACATTTTTTAGGAGCTTTCCCTTTCATATATTTTATTGTGAGCTTGGCATGAGTTCTACAGGAGGAGGGAGCACTGCAAAAAGTGGATCTAATAGGTTTTCTATTTACTTTGCAGATTGATAGGAAGAGGGAAGTACAAGATCCAATGAGAAGTATTCAACTGATAGAAAGACAACTCCATGTAAAGGAGGTGATGTGTATCAGGTGTCAACTAACACATATTCAAATCAAGATGTTTGGTTGATTGACTCGAGAGCATCTTGTCATATGACATCACATAGAGAATGATTCTATGAATATGAACGATATGAAGAAGGATATGTGTTCTTTGGGGACGACTCGACAACCAAAATTGCTGGACAAGGAAGAGATTGACTGATACTACAAGATGGGAGGAGTAGAACCCTTCCAGGTGTGCTACATATTCCAGGTTTGGAAAGAAACCTAATATTTGTCAGAAAAATGAGGGATGCAGAAGTGCACACTCTATTTTAGAAGGATACATGCAAAATGGTCAGAGGTGTGATGGTCTTAATGAAAGGAGTTTGGATTGGAACCCTACACAATTTATTATGGAATGTCGAATCAACTAGATGCAACAACATCGTTGTTCCTGAAGTTGACTTGACTTCGACTCGACTCGACTCAACTTGAGTTGATTAGATTCAAACCGACTCAAAAATTCCTTGTCAAGTCAACTCAAACATGTTATGGAACGAGAGGATGGGACACATTGGAGAAAAAGGACTTCAATCTATTCATAATAAAGGTATGGTCGAATATTTTCGTGAATGTAATTTAGAATTCGATTTTTGTGAACATTGAATATATGGAAAACAATATCAAGTGAGGTTCCCATCTGGAGCGACAAGGGAAAAGGGGATTCTAGAATTGGTTCATACTAATGTGTTTGGCCATGTAATAGTGCCTTCACTTTGCGGATCCCTTTATTATGACTCCTTCATAAATTACTTTTCCAGAAAGACATGGATATATTTCCTGAGGAAGAAATCAAACGTTTTCAAGAAATTCAAAGAGTTTAACTCTCTTATGGAAAACTAGATATATAAGAAGATAAAGGTGTTGAGAACTGATAATGGTGGTGAATTATGTGGAAAGTATTTTGAGTAGTTATGAAAGAAGTGTGGTATAGCATGCCAAAATACCACACCATATACCCCAAAACAAAATGGGGTTGTTGAAAAAATGAACAGAACATTGATGGACAAGGAAAAGAGAATGCTCAATGGTGTTAGGATCGCATAAGAATTCTAGGCAGAGGAAGTCAACAATGAAAAATATCTAGTGAATATGTCTCATTCGTCGGTGCTAGTCAACTCGACTCCACATGAGGTATGGTATAGTAAGAAGACTCCTCTTTCACATCTCAAAGTATTTTACTATGATGCATTTGTTCATGTTCCCAAGGAAAAAAGGAGCAAGTTGGACAAGAAGGAAGTCAAATTTATTTTCATTAGATACAAAGAAGGAATGAAAGGATATAAACTTTGGGATCCTGCATCAAGGAAAATAGTGTACAATCAAGATGTGGTCTTCAGAGAAATAGGAAGGAAGTCTGAGTCTGAAGTGGTTCAAATAGAGAAAAATCTAGAGAAGGTAAGGTTTGAACTGAGGAATGAAGAAGAAGATTATTTAGATGAGTCGACTGAATTAGATGAAGAGGTGGAACTACCGACCCCAGTTGTAAGGAGGTATGAACGAGTAAGAAAACCAATCGAAAGGTATAGTTCGTCCAAATTTTGTTTCACATTTGTGTTAACTACCACAAATGAGGAGCCTAAGTCAATCAGGGAGGTAGTCGACTATGTAGAGGGTGAACTCTAGAAGGACACCATGATTGAAGAAATGGAATCCTTGCATAAGAATGAGACGTGGGATTTAGTTGAATTACATAGTGGAATAAATCTCGTTGGTAGCAAGTAGGTATTCAAGAAGAAGATGAACGTAGAAAGTCAAGTAAATAAATTCAAATCTCGAATGGTAGCGAAACGATATTCCCAAGTTGAAGGAGTCGGCTTCGATGAGATTTTTTCCTCTGATGCAAAATTAAATTTCATTAGAGTATTATTGTCTTTGGCTACAACATTTTACCTTCAAATAAAGAAAATGGATGTGAAGATAGTGTTCCTACATGGGGACATGGAAGAAGAAATATGTATGCAACATCTTAAAGGATTTGTAGTAAAGAGCAAGAAATATTTTGTGTGCAAATTGAAAAGATCCCTCTATGTTATAAAGAAATCACCAAGGATGTGGTATCAAAATTTTGACAGATACATCCTTATTTTGGGATTTGTGATAACCAAAGTTGATCATTTCATATATTCCAAGGAATAAAGTGGGTGTTTCATATATGTATCATTGTATGTCGATGACATGTTGCTAATTGGGAACAACTTGGATCAATAAAGGAGGTGAAGAAGAAACTATCCTCCAAGTTCGACATGAAGGATATAGATGCAACAAACTTCATTCGGGGAATGGAGATAAAGAGAGATCGAGCAGTTAGAAAGCTATGGTTGAATAAGAATAAATATATTGAAACATTTTTTAAATGTTTCAACATGCAATATTTCAAACCTATAAAGGTGCCAATTCATGTGGGAGCAAGGAAAACCACTTAACAGTGTCCAAAAACACAAGAAGAAATAGAGGATATGACATGTGTTCCCTATGAAAGTGTTGTTGGTAGCCTAATGTATGTGATGGTATACACTCGACCAGACATTTCTCATGCAGTGGGAGTGTTGAGAAAATACATGTCAACTCCTAGAAAGGAGCATTGGACAGTTGTCAAGAGAGTATCCATGTATTTGTGTGGCATAAAATATTATAATGTATGCTACCAAGGAAAACTAGGAGATGGCAGTGAAGTAGATGTACATGGCTTTGTTGACATTTATTGGGATGGACATTTGGATCGATGAAGGTTGACCAGTGGATATGTGTTCAAGATTTTTGATGGAGCAATCAGCTGGATGAGTAAGCGATAGCTGGTCGTAGCCTTGTCAACAATAGAAGTTGAATACATGGAGGCCACTCATTGAAGAAAAGAAGTAGTATGGTTGCAACAACTATGTTCAAGGATTGGCTTTGAGCAGAGACATATGAAGATAAATTGTGACAATCAAAGTGCAATATTTTTGTCAAAGAACCTAGATTATTATTCCAAGAATAACCATATTGATTACAATACCATTTCATAAGAGACATGGTGAAAAACAACAAGGTGCTTCTAGAGAAAGTAGACACGTTGGAAAACATAGAAGACTCTTTGACCAAGTCTGTGAGTGTTGTGAAATTCTTTTGGTGTAGAGAGGCAATGGGAATTGTTTCCTTGGGTTTTTGAACAAAATTTTGGGAAACTTTCAGTGTAGCAAACAAGAGAACAAGTGGGAGAATGTTGGGTTGTTATATTATTTGCAGTGAAAGTTGAAGGTCGAGGTGGATCGACTAGGAAAAGTTGAATTCGAAGTGATCGACAACAATTTGAAGAGATCAACCATCAAAAGGTCGACAAGTGGTCGTGTGGAAACTGACCGAAGATTGAATGAATATCGACTAGTAGTCGACTCGTAATATGAATGGTAGTTGACTGTAATAGAATCTCGAGATTCATGGGATTTGTAGCCAATGATATATGTGGATCTGTAACTCTTTTTGGGTTCCTTTCTTTAGGGTTTTTCCTACTGTAAATTCTATAAATAAGGCATGTTGTAATGGTGTAAAATCTAATCATATAATCGTTAATAATCAATCTTGGATGCTCCTGCTTATGAAAAGCAGTAGGTTTTTGGTCATGTAGATGTGAGTCAGATTGGTTATAGGGTCATCCTTGTGTAAAGAAAGAGGGTATGATGTTGATTGTGTCTTAGGTGTATGAAAAGGTTAGACATGTAACCTGAATGAATAAGACAAGAAGAGATTAATTCGCTCAAGGAATGATGGTTTTCTCGTTTGGGTTTCTAGGGTAAAATCTTTGTGTATTGTGTGTTTTCTTTGTCATTTGTTTTCAAACTTAAATATGTCTTCCTCTCTTATGTTAGGTTTAGCATGAAAGTATATTTTCCTAAGATGTATAGCCTATTGGATTATTTACCGTATTAGACCATCAACTTTAGGTAGTTGATCATTAATATAATGGGACAATGTGACACATAGAGGGTTCTTCTTAAACCCTTTACATTTTGAAAAACCACATACTATTGGGGTGTCATAAAAGAGATCAAATTCACGGTGTAATACCATTGACCTGGGTTGCATGTTATTAGAAGATGGCATGTTACAATTGGTAGGGTAAAGAAGTTTTCCATTTTCATCAAACATTTTCCCGCGATATCTTTCTCTTGATAAGAGCTTGTGGCATTTTTTCACTGGTGGAATATCTTATGCATCTGAACTCGATCCCAAATTATGATCCTACAAAATTCAATGAACATTGATTCAAATGCACTTGCATAAATGACATAAATTCAATCAGATAAATGAATTATAAATAAAATCTAGACTTACTTCAAATGATGGGGGAGAAGTTGAAAAACTTGTAATGATATGGAATGAGCTGGAAACTGAAGAATTAGCCATTTGATATTATAACCCTTTCTTCCCTACATTTGAGCTAAAACCATCATCAATACATGCATGAATTTGATATTAAAAGTTCTCGATGCTTTTAATTATTTTCTTATGCACCAGTGCATTTGTATATATAGAAGCATCAGTGTGCTACACTATGAAATGCACTGAACCGTGACCTCCATTAGAGCCTCCGCAAAGAAAAATATTTGTAAATTTTAATTGCAGAGGTTTGCATTTCTATTTTGTCAATAAAATTGGTATTAATGTGTTTATACTATATAGTGCATCGATGCGCATTAAGTGGTGCACCAATTTGACGACAAAATTATTTTTTTAAATGTATAGATTATTAAGTGTATTTACATACAAAATGTATCAGTGCGCTTTGTAGTGCACCGCTATGGTATATACAGTGAAAAAAACATAGCGAAAAAAAGAGCGGGAGTTTCATTTTTCGAAATGCATGAGTTTATAGTGAAAACACTAACTATTTCATTATTTTTGGCAGAATTTAGAGGGAAGATTTGTGGAAGAGAGATTTACCACCAAAGACTTTGGAGTGGGTAGATTTTTTTGAAGAGACAAATTTATAAGGGATCATCGTAGGACACATACAAATTTGCATAGGAAAAATTTCAGGTATGTAATTTCAGTCTACTGATCATCTCAATCTTTCCCTATTTGATTCAAACTATTTTCAATGAATGTTAAAAAAAAAGGGTTTCATAGTTACCTTCAGTAATGGAAGCCCTAGTTTTCTTGTTGTTTCTTTTGGTTCCTCTCTTTATATTTAATAAGAATTTTTTTTTCTTTTAAGCAATGGATTTTTATAAGGTTTATTTTTTTAAGCAATAATTTTTATAGGATTTATTTAGTTGTATATGGGGTGTTTGGTATCTGTTGCAATGGTATCACTCATTGCATTGGATCCCAAACCATGTCATTGTCAATTTTGTTATCAAAAATAAATTTCACGGTGCACACTGTACAGGAAAATCACACAGAGGCGCACTACACACCAATATCTCCCCTATAACGTTCCCCCGACCACCCACAGGCCGGGGAAATGCCTCTCCAAAGAAATATCTCATGCTATGATACCAGTTTTCAGCATCTCCAAACTTAAACAGACCAGCCATGCTACTCTAGGGAACACTTTCATTCTCTTACTATGGAACATACGGTAACATACCCAGTATTCAACTGAGCTATGTTGCATAAATTTTCTCTTCAAACTGCTTGCTACTTAAACATACACATACAAAACTCTTGCGAAAGAATTACATATAAATGTAAACAAACATATACAATTTGTAATATATGATTTCATACTGAAATAACAGTAAACATTGATATGCAACATATACAGGGAAATACCCATAAACATACAGATAGTTGTAGTCACATATATGATAAACCGTAACATAAGCATGTAAATAACAATGTAGCATATAATGTTATCATACGATTGGTACTTATCTTGGAAATATTGTCACCAACTACATACATACCGTCCACGAACCTCCCAGCCTTAGACTACACTGTTCATCACTCTCAACAGTGAGTCACCCTTGATCTAGGATTGAACTCCACCCGGGTAAAGGGGTTCCTAACCAGACTAAGGCTCATGGAAAATAGGAAAGACTCTGTCTCAGGTGCTCACTCAACTAAAATCCTACAACCTCTCATTCCCCACATGCATGTCCCACCCAAAGAAGTGTGCCCCTTCTCTTCTCAACAGTCCCTCGATTGCCCCACTTCCCTTCCAGGGCTTCAACAATAGGCCAGACCGGAAGTCTCAAAGAACTATAGTTGTATTTTATCACCTTCAGGAATCAATCCCCAACAATTCTCTCGCTCGAAGAATTACTCACGGGCCTGGCAACCCGCTTCTTCAATCCCGCTCCAAGTTAACTAGGTACACCAACCGGAAAAGGTTATGGAAACAAGCTCCAATATGGTGAAATGGATGTCTCAAGGATAACGGACTGTGTGAATGAAAATGGTCATGGAATCATTGACTGGATAACCGAGTGATGGAAGGAATCACCATGAAACTGATCGTGAAATTGATGGTGATCAGAATGATGGTCAAGATGTTGGTAAGAATCCTCGTGAAAAGTGACCAAATGAGCTAAGTATGCATGATATGAATTCATGTCCCCAACTTGACACTTGTCATGTTGGAGGCTACTTTGGTCCACTTGTACCCAACATTTGAACTTAGGATAAAATAATTATCCATACTTTATGTTTTAGGAAATATTGATATAATATTCCTTTTTGGCTTAAGCTCTCTAGCTTAGCCCTTTCCCTTAACTTTTGGCCCTCCCTTTCCCTAACCAGTGAAGTTCAGTCCCCCATCTCTTTTATCGTGGTTGGTCTATGCGCAATGATGTATTTTATATTAATCATGAGACATGTACAAAATAGGTGCACTGGCCTTTAACATCTAGGCGCTCCGACCTAATATCAAAATAGAAGCATCCCAGCTTATACTAACTAGCTCACTAGCCTATAACACATATCATATACATGAGGCTTGATGACCTCCATATTGTGCGCACTTTAGTTACTGTGCACGGTATTCGAAAATGTGTACACTACATATTTTTACTTCACAGTGCATGCGTGCACTATGCCATGAAAGGTGCATTACAAAATGATGTCAAAACAACTCACCAGCTTAACTATACTTACTTTATATTTACAATTGGGTTCGGTCGAGGGATATTACAATCCCCTCCCCTTATTTATGCACTGTCCTCAGGGCATCATATACCCATATACAACAAAATTTGAAAAATTACTCAAAAAGATGGGGGTGTTATATCCGCATTGCATCCTCATGCTCCCAAGTAGCATCCTCAGGACCGTACCAGGTCCATTGGAACTTTACAAGCCCTATGGCTCGGTTCCAGAGCTGCTTTATTTTTTGGTCCAAAATGCACACCAGATGCACTTGAAAAACGCCTTCTTGCTCCACCTGAATCACATTCCAATCAATAACATGATTAACATCAGGTATGTATTTCTTTAGCAATGATACATGGAAGACATTATGAACAAACATAGATGTAGGCAGTGCAATCATATAAGCAACTGGACCAATCCTCTCTAGGATTTCAAATGGCCCACAAAATTTGGCTGCCAACTTGGCGCAGCTTCCCAGCTTCAGAGAACTCCTGTTAGATTTCACCTTCAGGAAAACATGATCACCCACTTTGAAATCTTTGTGGGTTATGTTCTTATCGGCATAAATTTTCTACTTGTCTTGGGCAAATTTTAAATTCTGCTTAATTTTTATCATTTGGTCTTCCATCTCCTTGAGAAACTCTGGCCCAACTATTGTCTTATCAGCTGGGTTATCCCATCTCACTAGAGTATTGCACTTTCTTTCGTAAAGTGCTTCAAATGGGCTCATCTTCAACAATGCCTGATACCCATTGTTGTAAGTGAATTCTATCAGGTGTAGGTAGTCTTCCCATTTCGATGGTTTGTCCATCACATACATTATCAATATGTCTTCTATCACCCTATTCACCCTCTCTGTCTGTCCATCAGACTTAGGATGATAAGTTGTACTAAAGTTCAGATTCGTTCTGAATCCTTTGAACAATCCTTTCCAAAAATTTGAGGTGAATTTCAAGTCTCTGTCGGACACAATTGTTTTAGGAATTCCGTGCAATCATGCCACTTCCTTCATGAAAATATCAACAACATCTGTTGCCTTGTGAGTAGTTTTCAGTGGAATAAAATGGGCATCTTTCGTAAGCTTTTCCACCACCACCATGATCGAATCATGAAGCTTGCATGTTCTGGGCAATCTCGTAATAAAATCCATTTTCACCACTTCCCACTTCAATTCAGGAATGGGTAAAGGTTGCAGTAACCCTACTGGGTGCCTATGCTCAGCTTTAAATTTCTGGCATTCCATACATCTAGCGAGGTATTTAGTGATCTCTCTCTTCATACCTGGCCAAAAGTAATGGCTTTTGATCGCTGTAACAGTTTTATGATATCCAGGGTGCCATGCATAAGGAACATTATGCATTTCATGCAAAATTGTATGTTTCAAGTCTTGGACATTTGGAACAAATTTTTTTTTCTTGTACATCAGTATTCCATCTATTCCCAAATTATAATTATCCACATTTTGTGGCATCTTACCATGCTGTAGAAATTTTACCAATTCTCCGTATTGCAGATCTGCATTTGTAGCTTCCAAAAATTTTCTTTTAATATCATTATGATACATGCTAATGGTTGTAGCATGTAGTTCATGCACCCTCATGTTGAGTGCATCAACCACTTTATTCTCTTTCCCCTTGTTATGATTTATATCAAAGTCATATTCGCTTAGAAATTCTAACCATATGCTTTTCCTAACATTTAGATTTTGTTGATCAAATAAATATTTCAGACCATTGTGGTTTGTTCTTAGCTCAAACCTATTTCCCATGAGGTAGTGTCTCCATTTCCTCAAGGCATGTACTATGGATGCCAACTCCAAATCATGAGTGGCATAGTTTCTTTCATGCTCCTTCAGCTTCCTTGATTCACGTAATGGGTTGTTCAAACGGACCCTTAACACAAATTTAAACACTAAATTCTATAATGATTTCCATTCTACACTCTATTCAACATAATAACAATAACTCACTGTTCAACATAATTTAGAAATTAATAGCATGATAACATAATTAAATTAATGAGCAGATCATAACAAATTGCATAACATAGAAAAACAATGAAAATACGTACCCAAAAATCCCAGCAACATATGCTCCCCTATAACAATCCAACAAATTCCTCAAGCCAATAACCAGAAATACAGATTTCCAATACAGTCTCCTAATATCCAAAATAATTCTCCCTGCCCCCAAAATCAAAAGTCTTCTCTCGAATGTCTTTGCCCCCTCATATCCTCCTTCCCATTCACCGCCTCCTCCCTTCATTCAATGCCATCCACCTTATCCCTCCATTTAATTCCAACCACCTTATCCCCTTATCCTTAATGGTTCCCTCCTTCAATACATTAAGTTTTCTTTTAATAAATTAAAATTTATTAAACTTAAATTCATTACCCATATATTTAATGAGTTAATTAATCAATTAATTAATATACATTAAAAAATTAATAATTTAGGACAATTAATTCATTAATTATTTAAACTTAATATACTTTAAACAATTATTTAACTATGACAATTAATTATTTAACTAGGGTTGCTACATATACCCACCCTTCAAGAAACTTCATCCCGAAGTTAAAGTATTTTATGATACAAGGGAAAAGACACATGGTTCACACATTTATAACAAATAACCAACATTATTAGTAAGTAAGCCAAGAAAACTCATGCATACTAGTGTATATGTACAAGAAATGCATGTGTAGCTAGTACATACAAGTCTTGTGCATGTACTAATAACAATAAGTATCGCCCTTATAGTAATTTATGTATGCATCCAATCCAATCAATAAGACTATTCTTTTTATCAAAGATAATAAACCAATGAAATGTTCGTGAATTCACTTAATTACAATAATCTAGCTCAACAATTTTATTTAGACAATTGTGGTTTAGTTACATAATTATGAATATTCAGATATACACATTTTTTTTTCAGAAGGAAAAACAATAAATTCCACCATAAGACAAATCTCCATACACTCTCAACTATTTCTACTCATCCTTTCTCCCTAACTTACCTCCATCTTCCATTCCTATCCTTCCTCTGTTGGACTATCTTGGAGCGTCAACTATACTGACCTAACTCCAAATAGAAACCGTAAGCGGAAGTGTCACTATCTTGACCAAGCTTCCCTAGCAGGCAACTGACAATCATCATCACACGTCTAGGGGAGCGTGAGCTAACACCGTCCTCCCATGACTCTAGGTTTCGGAGGATACACAATGGGAAATGCCTCCACCCCTTCTAACAGGACTAGGGTCCACACCCTACAATGGAATATACAATGGCATCGTGTTGTTGGGAGTTTTGTCATCGTTTATTCAGTTTTGGGCAGTGTCACCACCTGAAATCCTACACTGGTCCACATATCATAGCAATGCATCTAAACCAATATAATTTCACATACAAAGATTCATACCATATTGTTTCTTGGTCAGTGGTCATGACATCCACTTTCATTATCATTATCCCTTGGCTATTTTATAGCCCAATGACCTACAGATTAGTCTGTAACACAAACTCATATGCATCTATGCATTATTATCATGTAATTGCATACAACTATAATCTCAATTCGGTATCCATGTACCAACAAATTTAACATCAAAGTTTTAAAGTTAGAAATAGATCTCATAATATCCCATAATTCAATTAACGTTACCCATTCATAGAATTATCATTTACATAATAGATTGCATCATATCCAACATCATTCAAATAGCATTTAAA
>JZKD02S0215977.1:11777-21931 GCA_000966675.3 Picea glauca
AGCATGTTATGATTGTTCATGCTCATCATCGTCATCTTTGTCTATGCTCATGCTTCCAACGAAGTGTGATTCACAACCACTTCATAACTTAGACCCTTTAAGCCTTTCTCCATTACTTTGATTAGTCTAGTTGTGTCATGTTGAGTTCCCACCACCTATGTTATTTTCTACCTTAGAGTACTTCCTACCCAAAGCTACATTATTACGATTTTAATGTACCTCATCCTTGCAATCAAAACATGCATGTCCCTTTGTTCCATCATTTACAACATGTCCTAAATATGCAAGAATATATGGTTGTTTCCTTTCTTATCTCATTACAAGGACCTTGCTTCATCCTATTGAACTAATCATTCCCCATCAATTCTACTTCTTATAGTGGATTCACTTTGATCTATGATAGAGAAATCTATGGTCACGATTCACCAAAAAAGATCCTCCATGTTTTAATTTTTCCAAGGAAAATCTCGTGGAGAAACATTTAGGCACTCCTCAACATTTCACAGTTGGTACCTAATGTAAAATTGTTAGTGTTAATGTAAAACCAACTAGATGATCACAAAGATATGTAGAACAAGGCCTCACATGCATGGTGATGTTGCTTTGAATGGCCTTGAGGGGAATCTACATCAATGTCTTCACATCTTTAATATGGTGTTTTTTGGATTTTACTTAAGTGGCATGATTAAAAAAGAATCTCTTTTTTATTCGTAAGTGGTATGTAGGCTTATTGGTTGTGCTAAAGGGATAGCTGGATATATTTACAGGGAGGAAAGCGTTGTTTCAATGTTATGAATATGAGTATTTTATTATTGGTTGGGTCTTAGTTTAATAATATTTTATTAAGATTATTAAGTATTTCATGGTTGTTTGATGGTTGATTAGATTGTGATTTAGTGATATTTTTTTTTCAGTATGAAGCATTTTAGAGTTGATTGGATTGTGGATTAATGGTGATTGTTTTCTCTATAAGATGTGATGATTTAGTATCATTATGCTTAAAGGACGTAGATCCATCTTAAGTCTGGATTTATCATGTCCTAAGAGGGATCAAGTTTTTTTAGGTGAAAATCTTTTAAATTAAAAAAATTCCAGGTAAGGTTTGCACGTCGATGAATTTGATCTCTTTGAGCACGTGATAGATCAAGAATTTTTATGGATGGTTTTAACTTGTTATTAATGTATTTTTGCGATGTTGAGATTAAAGCGTAACATAGATCAAGGGAGAAGAAGATTGAGAGATCTCATAAACTATGAACTTAAGTTGGAAATTCGTGGATGGATTTGAATCCTAAAGTCTACAGAGGTATACATACCCTACCCCCCTATGGATTTGAACTTGTGACCTCTTAGGAGGAAATACATGTTATTAACCATTAGGCCCACTCATGTTGTATACCCCCTTGTTTGTGGGACAAGGACCCCTCTCCGCGCAATGATTTGACCAGAGGTATACATACCCTACCCCCCTCTAGATTTGAACTTGTGACCTATAAGGAGGAAACACATGTTCTTAACCATTAGGCACACACACACACAAACACACACATTCCACGTGTCAACTCCATGTTGAGTACCTAAGGAATTGCACATCTCCTTCATCCTAAGAAAGACATCATTGAAATGTTTTAACCACTAGTGTAGATCCATCTCAACTCTAGATCTATCATGCTCTGAGAGGGATCAAATCCCTGGAAATCTAAAAAAAAAAATCACTTTGAAAGACTTGATCCCTGTAGGCGCATGATAGATTCAAAGTTAAGATGGATTTACACTCGTTCTTTCTCTCTATATATATGCCATGTGTCAACTCCATGTTGATTACATAAGGAATTACACATTTTCCTCATACTGAGAATTGTTTATGGCACACATTGAAATATGTTTTTGTTAAATGCCACATGTCAACTCCATATTAAGCATTGAAAGAATTACATATATCCTTCATACTGTGAAGTATAAAGCACCTATTGGTTGAATAAGATTTTTTTTACTTTCAACTACTTTATCTCTCTCTCTCTCTATATATATATATGTAAAGTTGATGTAAAATTATTTTACTTAAGGTGGACATTGAAATATTTGATTTATTAGTGACATTAATTTGTTTTTTTAAATGCCAAGAGTCAACTTCTTGTTGAGCACATAAAGAATTACACATCTCTCTCATACAGTACTATGTAAATTAGCATACCGTGTGTCATGCGAATTACACATCTCCCTCATTGGGAAGTAGATAACACCTATTGGGGGATAATAAATCCCCCCTCCCCCCTCTCTCTCTCTTTATATGTCTGTGTGTGTGTATAAAGTTGATGTAAAATTATTTTGCTTAAGGTAGATATTAAACTATTTTATTTATGACCGACATTGCAATATTTTTTTCAATCCTTTAGGCACAATATTTTTTTTCAACTTTCAATTACAAACATTAACTCCATGTTGAGCATGGAAATAATTACTTATCTCCCTCATACTGGACTGTAGAAAACATCTTTGAATTACACATCTCCGTCATACTAGGCTGTAGAAAACATCTCTTGGCACAATTAGGAACCTATTGGCCGAATAATAAATTTTTTACTTTCAATTACTTTATGTCTCTCTATATATTTAAATTTGATGTAAAATTATTTTACTTAAGGTGGACATTGAAATATTTTATATTACACATGTGCTTCATATTGGGAAGTAGAAAGCACCTATTTGCCAAATAATAATTTTTTTACTTTCAATTACTTTGTCTCTCTATATATGTAAAATTGATGTAAAATTATTTTATTTAAGGTGGACATATAATAATGAAGACATTAACCACCACCATCATCATCATATATAATGTTGATATTGAAATAATTTATTTATGGTCAACACTGATATTTTTTTTTGTTATTAATATTTTTTAAATGCTACGTGTCAACTCCATGTTGAGCATGAATGAATTACACATCTCCCTCATACTAGGCTGTAGAAAGCTCCTCTCGACACAATAAGAGATTTTAAAAGTTGATATTGAAACATTTTACTTAACATGGACATTGAAATATTTTATTTATGACCCACATTGACTTTTTTTTGTTATTAATATTTTTTTAAATGCGAAGTGTGAACTCCATGTTAAACATTGAAGGAATTACACAAATCCCCCATACTGGATTGTAGAAAACATCTTTCAATGTAATAAAGAAAGTTGATATTGAAATATTTTACTTAATGTGGACATTGAAATATTTTATTAAGGTCCACATTGAAATATATATTTTTTGTTCTTAATATTTTTTAAATGCCAAGTGTCAACTCCATATTAAGCATTGAAAAAATTACACATCTCCCTCATTCTTGGAAGTAGAAAGAACCTATAAGCCTAATAAGAATTTGTTTACTTTTAACTATAGTGGACATCGAAATATTTTTTTATTATTAATATATTTTTTAAATATCACTTTTAAACTCCATATTGAGAATGGAAGGAATTACACACCTCCCTAATACTTGACGGTAGAAAATGTCTTTCTACTCGACAATATAATTCATCTTACATCAAGTCCCTCCTATACCATCATACTTTATTTTAAATTTATATCTCAATGAAAAATTGCTAAAAAAAAATTGATCATACACATTCTCATTGTTAAAAGTCATACACATGTGTTGAGTATTGAATCGATTAATGCAAGACAATTAAGCAAGTATCTTTATCATTACAATCTTGATCTCAAACACACTTATAGTGCCATCTCTAGCATGTGTTGAGTTAGAGCACCCATCAATGTTGAGCAATTACACCAATACAAATAGCACACACTTTTTTTTAGGACATATTATTCAACACACTTTTAGTTAGTGTCAATCTCTAGCATGTGTTGAGTTGGAGCACCCCTCAATGTTGAGGGGTGACATCAATGTTGAGGGGTGACACCAATACACTTAGCATACACTTTTTGTTAGGGTATATTATTCAACAATATATAGCTTTGACCAAATAGATGCACACTATTCGATAAGAGTTTTAACCTTAGTTTGATAAATCAAGCATTCTATTAGTAATCATCATTAAAAGGTGAATGTCGTGTATATGTATATTATGAGTGTTTTTAAATGGAGGATATTTCAAATAGTGGAGGCACAATTTCCAATGGACGCTCACCACTCTTCACTTTTATATAACCATGTTAAATCATTTTTTTTAAAGCATTAGTAATTGTTGTAGTTAATACAAGTTCATTCATTATTATAATGAACAATATACCCATTTTGTCTAGATATTCCATCATTCATGGAAAAAGTGTTGTCAAGTGCATTTTCTATTGCTTCGTTCTTTATTAAAATGGACCAGGACGAAGCCCGGGGCCGGATGGCTGGACCTCTGAATTTTTCATCTACTTTTTCGATTTGGTCGGTGTGGATCTTCTCCAAATGGTGGAGGATTCTCGGCTAAAAGGTAAGATCACAGGGAGCCTTAATGCTACTTTTCTAGTCCTGATTCCAAAAGATAAACTCTCGCTCTCCTTCAACGACTACCATCCTATTTCACTTTGCAACCTCGTTTATAAGCTAATCTCTAAGGTTATCTCCAACCGGATCAATCCTTTCCTTGGCAGGAGTCTATCTACGGAACAACTTGGATTCTTAAAGGGCAGAAGAATCCAGGATGCTATCGGCGCTGCCCACGAATGCATCCACAGTATCAAACAACAGAATATTAAAGCGCTGATTATGAAGTTGGATCTCAAAAAATCCTTTGACAGTGTTTATTGGGATTTCTTAAGACTTGTGCTACATGCTGTGGGTTTTGGAGAAAAACTTTCAAATTGGATTCTAGCTTGTGTTACAAGCGCCAATTTCGCTGTTATTATCAATGGAGAGGCCACGAATTTCTTCAACAGTGAGAGGGGCCTCTGACAGGGGTGCCCTCTCTCCCCCTATCTATTCATTTTGATCATGGAAGGTCTTAGTCTCCTTCTTACCAAGAGCTTCAATGAACAAAATATCGTCGGCATTAAAGTCACAAAATTCATCAAGATTGTCCACCTTATGTTCATTGATGACGTTCTTCTATTGTCCAAAGCTGATCTATCCGAGTGGAAAGTTATCCGGGAGGTTTTACATCTTTTCTGTTCTACCACAGGACTGTCCATCAATCTTTCAAAGTCATCTGTCTACCACTGGGGCCTTTCGGAGCCTGAATTACTCGGCTTCAAAGCCACCTTACCTTACTCGTTTTTGGATCTGGGAGAGGGATTCAAGTATCTTGGATTTCAGCTCAAAATGGGAGCGTACACCCCTGCTGATTGGCATTGGCTGGTAATTCTTTTTGAGCGGAAGATTGATTTCTGGTGTAACAAATGGCTTTCAATTAGAGGTCGACTAATTCTGGTTAAGTCGGTTCTGGAAAGTCTAGCGGTTTTCTGGATGTCATTGGCGAAAATTCCACAAAAAACCCTCAACACTCTTCGGAGACTTGCATCAAATTTTCTTTGGAATGACCATGGTAAAAAACACAGAATTCACCTTAGCAGCTGGGCGTCATTGACTACTTCAAAAAGGGCTGGAGGCTGGGGACTTAGAGATTTACCCCTTTTTAATACTGCCCTCCTGGCAAGTTCCCTGTGGCGGGCAGTAAATCGCAATAGTATTTGGGACCGGATGGTAGCTGCAAAATATTTGGGGTCACAAAGACTTGGTGACTGGCTGCGCAAGCCTTCTTTACAACAAAATCGGGCCTCTACTTTCTGGAAGGGAATGATTGCCTCCTATCCCGTCATTCTTCACTGGCTCCGTTGGAAGCCAGGCACTGGAACTGATATCATTTTGGGACGTGATCAGATTGTGGGTCTAGATGAAAAATCGCTCCTCCATTCAGACTTGCGCTTGAAGCTGGGCTCCTCTAATTATTTCAACCTTGCACATGTTAGAACATTGACTGAAAATCCCTCCTGGCCGGACAATTGGTTGAGGATTAGCGATTTAAACCTAGATGGTCGGTGGGCCTCTGAATGGAATCGATTTTCCACTGCTCTAAAGAGTGCTGGCATCACACTCACTGAAGAACATGATTCTCTTTTGTGGACTGGTGGGGATGGCTCTGGTCTCCTCACAGTAAAGAATCTCTATGAGGCCCTTTTTTCCCATTTTCGCCCTGAGTCCTTTTCCTCTTGGTTCCATCAGATCTGGTGCTGGAAGGTTCCCTTAAAATTTAAATTGTTTGCCTGGCTTGCCGGAAAAGATAAAGTCCTAACTTGGGAATCACTTCGTAGGAGAGGATGGGAGGGGCCCGAAATCTGCCCCCTCTGTCGTCACGCCCAGGAAGACATCCATCATTTATTAATACACTGTGATTTCTCGAGGGAGGTTTGGCTCTTCTTGCTCTCTCACCTTAATCTTCACACGACCTGGAGCGGGAGAACAGTCTCTGATTGTTTCATTAATTGGCTTACAAATCGCTTCCTTCCGAACCACCTGGCTGCCCAAGTCTGCTGGAACCTTTGGATCGAAAGAAATTTTGCTCTGTTCGAAGACCGGGCTCCTTCCCCAAAAGCAGTGATCTACAGAGTACTCTCCTTGTTCAGCTGGCAGCCTTCTACAATTAAGCCTGTCCTTATTAAAGACATCGACCTGAGATTGCCGGAGGGATTCACCCTTGCTTGTTTTGATGGTGCTGCCCTATCAACTGGACTTTGCTGCGGGGCTAGGGGTTTCTTCAAGACTCATCAATCGAGAATTACCAAATGGTTTCTCAACTGTGGTTCGGGATCAAATACCAAAGCAGAGCTTATGGGACTCTGGGCTTCTCTCTTGTTAGCCTCTTCTTGGTACATCTCACACCTTCTGGTCCGTGGAGATTCAAGCGTCATCATCGATTGGATCAATAAAAAAATAGAGCTTCACTCTGTCCAGATTGAGGGCTGGAAAAAGAAGACACATGACCTTTCCAAAGTTTTCACTATTTTAAACTGTCAGCACTTCCCTATATCCTTTAATCATGAAGCTGACGCTCTTTCTAAGAGAGCTCTATCCGAGTTGGCAGGGAAACTCTCGATCTACCACAGTGAAAATGGGATCGAGAGTCCTATCACCGTCCTTGACATTTTCTAATCATCTGCGGCCATCTTCATCTGAATTGACAGTCTTTCTTTGTTTCCAGTAGGCGGCTGGGCGTTCTTGACAGCCTTTACTTACTCGATTTGCTCGTGGGTGGGGCGTATGGAGGACTCTGGGGCGATTTTACTCATCGCCTGCTCCGAATGTAATGAATGAATCTCTGTTGGAACATCAAATACAGCTTAATTACCACTGCAGAATCGTCTATTTGTAAAATAATTTTATATTTAATATAAAATTGAGTCAATTTTTTTCATGGAAAAAAAAAGTGCATTTTCTATTAATCTACTTACTAATTCCTAAGAAGGATTTTGCAACATTTCTTTTGTGTGTGGTTGTTAGCATGTAGCATGTTTTTATTTATTATTCGATATAATTAAGCTTGTACATCAATGTGTGGTTGTTAGCATGTAGCATGTTTTTATTTATTATTTGATCTAATTAAGTTTGTATATCAACAAAATTAGTAATTTTTATGGTGTTTTTGTATTCACATAATTATTTTATGTGTGGTTGTTAGCATGTAGCATGTTTTTAATTATTATTTGATCTAATTAAGCTTGTACATCAACAAAATTAGTAATTTTTACGGTGCTTTTGTATTCACATGTTATGCATACTAAATTTAACACTTCTAAGTGGTCATATTTCTTAAGTTGATATTGGTTTTATTGATTTTAAGTCAATATTGCTCTTACAACACTTTATTATTATTTATGTTGTCATTGGTCAAAGTGGTTGCAATATGATTCACCTTGTACTGTGTTTTCATAGTTTAAAGAAAAATTCTTTAAGCAATTAACACCACTTTGTATATAGTAGAGTTAAATGCAACCATTTGACCATTCCATACCATTACAACCTTGTCACTTTTGCACACAAATTCTCACTTAAGTTGAACTGGTGTAACATAGGATACAACATATTTTCCATCTTCCTAATGTAACAAATCAACCATACGATTTTTCTAGTTCACTTATGAAAGGTAATTGCATTGAGATCGTAATCCATGCATGAAAGGTCATCTTGCTAGGTTCCAATGTGCATGTAAAAGTAATCGTGCAAAGCTTTTAGTTCGCTTGTCAAAGTAAATGTGCTAGGCTTCCAGTGTATGCATGAAAAGTAAATGCACCAAGATTCCAACCCACATACATTGGCATGTTATGATGGTCCATGCTCATCATCGTCATCTTTGTCTATGATCATTCTTCCAATGAAGTGTGATTCACAACAATTTAGGCCCTTCAAGCCTTTCTCCATTACTTTGATGACTCATTCAAGGTTACATCCATGTTAGTAGTCTAGTTGTGTCATGTTGAGTTGTCGCCACCTAAGTTATTTACTACCTCATAGTACTTCCTACCCAAACCTACATTATTATGCTTTTAATGTACCTCATCCTTGCAAGCAAAACATGCATGTCCCTTTGTTCCATCATTTACAACATGCCCTAGATATGCAAGAAATGTATGGTTGTTTCCTTTCTTATCTCATTACAAAGGCCTTGCTTCATCCTATCAAACTAATCATTCCCCATCAATTCTACTTCTTATAGTGGATTTACTTTTATCTATGATAGAGAAATCTATGGTCACAATTCACCTACAAAGATCCTCTATGTTTTAATTTTTCCAAGGAAAATATAGTGGAGAAACCTTTAGGCATTCCCCGACATTTCACAGTTGGTACCCAATGTAAAATCGTTAGCGTTAATTACAACCCCTACCTTGGTAGGGACATCGAGTGAGCAACACACCAAAGGAAACTTGCCTAAGGGGTTGACCTAGAGACCTTCTACATGAAGCTCAAAGAACTCAATGACATGATGCTCCATGGTTGTTTTAAAAATAATAACATGGTTATCATTGCGTTAGAAAAAACATTGTGGCTTGGTCATATATAATTGTAAATATACAAACCAAACGGGAAAAATTCCACCCAAAAGCAAAATTGGTTGTTCTTATTTGAAAATCCGTGACTATTTCCTATCCAAACTATTAACCATATAGCATGGCAGGTGTATTGTCAGACAAATTGACCCAAAAATAACTTAATTAGACAATAGATTACATAATGAAAATAAATTAAAATGCATTCCCATTGAGAGTGTCTTTTGTCACTTGGACCTCTTACGGTAGTTATTTCTGTTGCGTGTTCTTGACATTTTGTTCCTTAGGGAAAATGTCTACATCAGTGACTTCCATTTCCAAATTTGGAAATGTCTACATTCTTTCTCTCATCCGTAGTGCCATGCTTACTAAATATTTTGACCGAGAAGGAGACTAAAATACCCCCCTTATAGGGTTGAAGGAGACACAGTTTCATGTCACCCTTGAAACCATTGTGTTTAATTTCGAATATAGCTCCAAGCATTTGCTTCTCTAATCTGCATAAAAGCCCTCATTTCCCACTCTAGGTCATGGAGCAGTCTCAACTAAATGGTAGTATCAATGGAAGACTTGTCCCATTCTTGCATTTCCATTGATAGTTTCCCCTTCTACTCCTCACACTAATGACACAATTAAAGGTCCAAGAACACACCAATTCTTGAGCCCTGCAATCCCATTCTCACACCTCTTAACACGTCTTCAAACCTTGGCCAACTCACACCTAACACACATGTCACCTCTATGATGAGCCATTGCAATTCATAATGGAGAATTCCAAGCTGTAAGTTGAACATCAATGGCTGAGTACATTGAGAGCTATGTATGTTAAAATTCCTTAAATTCCTATCCTGACAATGATGAATGTTGTGACAATTGGGTTTAATTTCCATTACAAACTTTGATACGAGTACATGCCAATGAAGTTGTATGATATATGGATCTCTCCTTTTATTTTTCTACGCCCTTCAATCATTCCCACTCCTATGTTGGCCAAACGATTATCATCATGATTGTGGATTCACAATATATGATAAAAGTCAATTGCTTCAAATTCTTTTAACATTGTCAAGCTTCTATGAAAAAACCCTAATAGGCAAAGGTTCTAAGGGATTGATTGTTGAAGTAGAAACTTGATTATTGATGTTAAATCAAAACCATTGTTTA
>JZKD02S0215988.1:0-10907 GCA_000966675.3 Picea glauca
TGTTGCTATTTCGTATATCATTTCTGTGTATTGTGAAGATTATGCTGGATATTTTACTGTTATTCTGTCATTTCATTTATGTTCTGCATATTTTATATATCTGGTATCTTGCAAGCTTATATAACCCAATAAGGACCGAACAACCACTTTCAGGCTTCCAACTCAACCAGTGAGTAATGAGGGGCAAAGATTTCATCAAGTTTTTCAAGAATTGTGAGGACAAAGGATGATATACGAGAGATGTTCTAAGCCAAGTAGCCACAGAGGTGTAAGGGAGGTATTTATCTTTTCTCGCACGATGCCAGATCTCATCTTCCATCAAGACTCTCCACATGGAGTTTGCTACAAGCGCCTGATTAAATAAGAAAATATTTTTAAGGCCCCAACCTCCCAATTTTTTCAGTTTGGCAATTTGTATCTAGCTACATAGGTGAATACCATGTTCTTTATGTCCCCCCGTCTAGAGAAATTCATAAATCATCTTGTGGATCTTTGAGAGAACTGCAAGAGGTACCGTCGCAACTTCCATCCAAAAAACCGACTTAGATTCCAAAATTTCCTTCGCTAAAATGCAACGGCCTCTTAAGGTTAGCCAATGGTTACACCAATGTTTTATCCATTTTTCAAACTTTATAAGTAGCCATCTCCAGTATTCAAATATATTTTTCTCTGCTTTTATGTAATAACCCAGATACTTAAAGCCTGAATCCAAATCCGTGAATTTAAAAGAAAACAAGTCCTTATACCTTGTCAAATCAACATCTTCAAGCCCCGTGTGATGAAAAGTAGATTTACTATGATTGATTTTTAATCCCAATGTGCTACAAAATTGTTCCAGGATATTCTTTACCAATTTCCATTCTCCAACAGAGGCCTTTGTCATGATGAGCACCTCATCGACAAATAAAAGGTGTAAAATTTTAACAACTCTAGAAACCTTTACCCTTGTCAAGTTTCCCAACTCTTAATCCTTTTTTAATAAAATGCTAAGACTCTCCATCACAATCTAAATAATAAAGGAGAGAGTGGACAACCTTGTTGAAGACCCCGTTTGTTGTTGAAGAAAGCCGAGGGCTCTCCATTTATCAACACCACAAGGGATGCGCTGGTCACGCAACTCATAATCCAAGAACTAGAAGTAGAACTAAAGCTAGTTTGTGCCAGGATTAAACAAAGAAAATCTCAACTAACACAATCATAAGCCTTTTTCAAATCTAGTTTTAAAATCATGGGCCTTTTTTATATATATTTGATGCTATGGATACATTTATGTGTTGTCCCTACGACATCCAGAATTTGTCTACCCTTCAAGAATCCTAATTGTTCTGCTGACAGAGCCCTCGAGAGAATGGGTTTAATTTTGTTGGTGATCACTTTAGAAATTATTTTATAACAAAAATTATAGAGCGCTAGTGGTCTATAATCACCAAAGTTATGAGGAGAGTTCTCCTTAGGAATCAACACCAGGAAGATCGAATTTAATGACCTTTTAATCTTACCTATGATCCTGGAGTCTTTGACCAGACCTAGTAAATCAACACCAACCAAATCGAAAAAAAGGGTAAAAAACTCAACTGTCTAGTTGTCCGGGCCCAAACATTTGTCTTTTTCAAAAAGACTTAAAATCTCCCAGATCTCATGTTTAGTAATAGGTCTATATAAAAGAACATTATCTTCCTCAGTCACAAAGCGTTGATACAAACTGGCTAAATTGACTTGTTCCATTGGAGCCCTGGGTCCATCCACAGCATATAACTATTTAAAAAATCTAGAAGCCTCGCCTTTGATCTCCTCTTGTCCTCTAATGGTCTGACCATTTTCAGCCTCTATCTCCCAAATATACTTCTGATTTCTTTTGGCACTAGAAAACTTGTGAAAATATTTAGTATTATGATCACCACATTTTAGCCAAGTGGCGCAACTCTTTTGTCACCAATATTCCTCTTCATTTTTAAGTATATCATTTTGTTCTGATGCCAAATTTTTCAAATGTGATTCAACAACACTGTCTAAACCATCTCTAGACAGACCCGAAAAGCCCCGTCTTATGTCCTCCTCTAGAGATTCCATCTTATGAAGATTTTTGCGTCGATTTTGTCTCACCCAATCTTTAATTTAGAACTTTAAAGTCTTCAATTTCCAGACAATTATGTGTTGTATGTCCAGTTCCTCCAAAAAGACAGAGTCCCCCCATACATATTTCACTATCAAAGCAAAAATTTTCTCCACCAACCAATTTGTATTTAACTTAAACAGGTAGGCCACCTGTGCCTAAGTGAAATCAAATTGCGCTATCACAGGTGCGTGATCAGATATGAAAGGGAGCTCGACCTAGGAGCGATACTACCCAATAACAGACAATAGACTTTCCACAACTAGAATGTGATCCAATATTTTAGCAATACCTACACCCTCGACTCTGTCATTTCTCCAGGTAGGTACCAACACATCTGGAGCCAATTCAACCAACAAATGATCCTTAATCAGTTCTATAAAATAGTTTGCATGTCTATCTAGGTGTGCCACTAACCCCCAGACTTCATTCGCACCTATGGTAAAATTCAAATCTCCTGTAGGTATCAAAATTTTAGCATTTAATAATCCTTTTGATACCATACGATCCCAAAATAAAAGTCTCTCATTACAAGGGCCATAAACATTAAGAAAATTGATAACACCGTGATTTTCTAAGGATATTCCCTAAAAAAGAATGCCCTGACCACACAGTGTAGGGTCCAGTGTGAGCTTGTTTGGGTCCCATGTCACCAAGAGACCACCCGAGGTTCCAACCGATCTAACAACACACATATACCAGCGAGGTACATTTTTTTACATAAATAGACGAGCCTTATCCTTAGCAATAAGTGTCTATTGTAAAATGATAATCTCGAGCTTGACTTTAGTGAGTAATCTACGCATGGAGGCAAATTTTAGGGATCCTCCCACCCCTCTGAAATTTAGAGAGAGAGGTATCATATTTTATCCTGTGCAAGGGATTTTAATCCTCTAAGCGCCCCAGTGTCTAAAACAATAGTAGTAGTAGCATCAGGAGTAATGGGAGGGAGAGTGGATTTCTTTCATGCACTCCTCATCTTAATAGGTGAGGTCTCAAAACCCAAGCCTCTCAACCAAGAAAATATGGACCCAACCCCCCCACTACCTTCCCTCGGTTTGCAGGACAAGTCTGTAGCTAAGGGAAGAGAGATAACATAGTTTCCTTGAAAAGTTACAAGAAGAACAAGGTCCCCCACCTCACATAGAAGAGGCACAAAGTTATACAAAGTTTCCGCCAGAGTACAGTCATCGGGTTCTTCCTCTCTAAAACCCGAGTATATAGGAGTTTCCTTAATCCCCTCCACAATATCTAATGAAAAAACCTCGGAGTGTGTTAAAGAAACAGTAGTCTGGGATCTCATCCCAAGAAGATTACTTGTATCCATGGAGGATATCCTAGACGCCTCCCAGGAAAGAGAAGTAGAAGGTTTATTTGTCTGTGTCTAAACTCCCAAGTGACTAAGAACACAGGGATCTAAGTCCAAAGTATATGACTTAGGGGTCAGCAAGGATAGGGGAGGTAGAACACGCACACCAATCTCTGGAAAGGAAGCATCCAAAACTAACCTTTCTAGGGAGGTCAACAAATGAAACAAAACAGGACAAAAAGTTCTGAGTTTACCTATGAGTGTTTCCATATCCGAGGAATATGGATAGTCCTACGTCCTGAACCGAGGAGAGTCGTGACCCAAGGAACTTACAACAAGTGAATCACATCTTTGTAGTTTACAAGGACAATAATCTTCTGACTCCTCCTCATCCACGAAGCCCTGGAAAGAATTCCTTAAGTGACCAGTCCTACGACACAGAGTGCAATGGAAGGGGAGGCCCAAATAATCCAGTCTCTATGAATACAATTGGTCTCTCCACTGAATGTCAAGGGTCTCCAACAACCCAGAGTAAATATCCACCTCCACTAAAATCCTGCCCACTTTTCTGTCTGGAGCACCAAGTGCTTGTTCATCCACACTAATAAACCGCCCAATATAATTCCCAATTTCCATAAGAGTCTTTAAAATCCAGAAATTCAACGGGAGACCAGGTAAGAGAACCCACAAATGTCTAAACTTGAAGTAGCCATGTGCAGGGTCGAAGGATATCCTCCAACATTTTAACATGATCCTACCACCATCAAAAGGCCACAGTCCCTCTAGAATCTTTGCAGCATCCTCCGTTGAATGAAAAATGAAACCAAACCAACCGCGCGAGAGGTAAAATACCTCCAGGACATATCCCAAAATAGGATGCTAATGGGTCTTTACCCAGTTATAAAGAGGTGCAGTACACCTGCGATGGTATGAAAACTGCCCAACTAAAGCATTCAAAGATACAATTGTTGCTTCCTCGAGACCCAAATAATCCCCTAATGTCATTTTCCTTCTCGACCAGTTAGGAGGCCACGATTTCTTGGTGAAAGGTCTCTGAGAACCCGACTTAACAATGTTTCTCACTGGAAGACCAATAGACTGAGTAATACCACCTATGAGCTCGAACCGGAAAAATTATCCGCAGAGTGATATACAGGACCAGGAGCTCTGAAACCTGGAGAATTAACAAAGGATGGTGAATCAATGCATGGTGTGATAGAAGGGTCTGTAAAAGATGATGATATCGAGGATAATAAATTCCCCTTAGCACACAGATTTTGGTTTAAATGCAATGGAGGTGGGTCGAAGAGGCCTGCCCTCTTCCAGGCCTCCTCGTTAGCCACACTCATGAGTGCGCTGACAGCCTCCTCCATCATCTAAGCACACTAATTACAAAACCACCATGCCACCTAGCTCCCACAGTAAAGGCTCCTCAGGAGTGATTACCAACGAAGCCACGGGGCCAGTGTAGAGTAAAGAGCAAATAGTTANGGAGAGTTCTCCTTAGGAATCAACACCAGAAAGATCGAATTTAATGACCTTTTAATCTTACCTATAATCCTGGAGTCTTTGACCAGATCTAGTAAATCAACACCAACCAAATCGAAAAAAAGGTTAAAAAACTCAACTGTCCAGTTGTCCAGGCCCAAACATTTGTCTTTTTCAAAAAGACTTAAAATCTCCCAGATCTCATGTTTAGTAACAGGTCTGTCTAAAAGAACATTTTCTTCCTTAGTCACAAAGCGTTGATACAGACTGGCTAAATTGACTTGTTCCATTGGAGCTCTGGGTCCATCCACAGCATATAACTATTTAAAAAATATAGAAGCCTCGCCTTTGATCTCCTCCTGTCCTCTAATGGTCTGACCATTTTCAGCCTCTATCTCCCAAATATACTTCTGATTTCTTCCGGCACTAGAAAACTTGTGAAAATATTTAGTATTATGATCACCACATTTTAGCCAAGTGGCGTGACTCTTTTGTCACCAATATTCCTCTTCAGTTTTAAGTATATCATTTCGCTCTGATGCCAAAGTTTTCAAATGTGATTCAACAACACTGTCTAAACCATCTCTAGACAGACCCGAAAAGCCCCGTCTTATGTCCTCCTCCAGAGATTCCATCTTATGAATATTTTTGCATCGATTTTGTCTTACCCAATCTTTAATTCAGAACTTTAAAGTCTTCAATTTCCAGACAATTCTGTGTTGTATGTCCAGTTCCTCCAAAAAGACAAAGTCCCCCCATACATATTTCACTATCAAAGAAAAAAATTTCTCCACCAACCAATTTGGATTTAACTTAAACAGGTAGGCCACCTATGCCTAAGTGAAATCAAATTGCACTATCACAGGTGAGTGATCAGATATGAAAGGGAGCTCGACCTAGGAGCGATACTGCCAAACAACAGACAATAGACTTTCCGCAACTAGAATGTGATCCAATATTTTAGCAATACCTACACCCTCGACTCTGTTGTTTCTCCAGGTAGGTACCAACACATATGGAGCCAATTCAACCAACAAATGATCCTTAATAAGTTCTATAAAATAGTTTGCATGTTTATCCAGGTGTGCCACTGACCCCCAGACTTCATTCGCACCTACGGTAAAATTCAAATCTCCTGTAGGTATCAAAATTTTAGCATCTAATAATCCTTTTGATACCATACGATCCCAAAATAAAAGTCTCTCATTACAAGGGCCATAAACATTAAGAAAATTGATAACACAATGATTTTCTAAGGAGATTCCCCAAAGAAGAATGCCCCGACCACACAGTGTAGGGTCCAGTGTGAGCTTGTTTGGGTCCCATGTCACCAAGAGACCACCTGAGGTGACAACTGATCTAACAACACACATATACCAGCTAGGTACAATTTTTTACATAAATAGACGAGCCTTATCCTCAGCAACAAGTGTCTATTGTAAAATGATAATCTCGAGCTTGACTTTAGTGAGTAATCTACGCATGGAGGCAGATTTTAGGGATCCTCCCACCCCTCTGACATTTAGAGAGAGAAGTATCATATTTTACCCTGTGCAAGGGATTTTAATCCTCTAAGTGCCCCAGTGTCTAAAACAATAGTAGTAGTAGCATCAGGAGTAATGGCAGGGAGAGTGGATTTCTTTCACGCACTCCTCATATTAATAGGTGAGGTCTCAAAACCCAAGCCTCTCGACCAAGAAAATATGGACCCAACCCCCCCACTACCTTCCCTCGATTTGCAGGACAAGTTTGTAGCTAAGGGAGGAGAGATAACATAGTTTCCTTGAAAAGTTACAAGAAGAACAAGGTCCCCCACCTCACATAGAAGAGGCACAAAGTTATCCAAAGTTTCCGCTAGAGTATAGTCATCGGGTTCTTCCTCTCTAAAACCTGAGAGTATAGGAGTTTCCTTAATCCCCTCCACAATATCTAATGAAAAAACCTCGGAGTGTGTTAAAGAAACAGTAGTCTGGGATCTCGTCCCAAGAAGATTACTTGCATTCAGGGAGGATATCCTAGATGCCTCCCAGGAAAGAGAAGTAGAAGGTTTATTTGTCTGTGACTAAACTCCCAAGTGACTAAGAACACAGGGATCTAAGTCCAAAGTATATGTCTTAAGGGTCAGCATGGATAGGGGAGGTAGAACACGCACACCAATCTCCGGAAAGGAAGCATCCAGAACTAACCTTTCTAGGGAGGTCAACAAATGAAACAAAACAGGAAAAAAAGTTCTGAGTTTACCTGTGACTGTTTCCGTATCTGAGGAATATGGATAGTCCTGCATCCTAAACTGAGGAGAGTCGTGACCCAAGGAACTTGCAACAAGTGAATCACATCTTTGTAGTTTACAAGGACAATAATTTTCCGACTCCTCCTCATCCACGAAGCCCGGGCAAGAATTCCTTAAGTGACCAGTCCTACGACACAGAGTGTAGTGGAAGGGGAGGCCCAAATAATCCAGTCTCTATGAATATAGTTGGTATCTCCACTAAATGTCAAGGGTCTCCAACAACCCAGAGTAAATATCCACCTCCACTAAAATCCTGCCCACTTTTCTGTCTGGAGCACCAAGTGCTTGTTCATCCACACTAATAAACTACCCAGTATAATTCCCAATTGCCATAAGAGTCTTTAAACTCCAGAAATTCAACGGGAGACCAGGTAAGAGAACCCACAAATGTCTAAACTTGAATTAGTCATGTGCAGGGTCGAAGGATATCCTCCAACATTTTAACATGATCCTACCACCATCAAAAGTCCACAGTCCCTCTAGAATCTTTGCAACATCCTCCGTCGAATGAAAAATGAAACCAAACCAACCGCGCGGGAGGTAAAATACCTCCAGGACATATCCAAAAATAGGATGCTAATGGGTCTTTACCCAGTTATAAAGAGGTGCAGTACACCTGCGACGGTATGAAAACTACCCAACTAAAGCATTCAAAGATACAGTTGTTGCTTCCTCGAGACCCAAATCATCCCCTAATGTCATTTTCCTTATCAACCGGTTAGGAGGCCACGATTTCTTGGTGAAAGGTCTCTGAGAACCCGACTTAACAATGTTTCTCACTCGAAGATCAATAGACTGAGTAATACAACCTATGGAGATCGAACCAAAAAAATTATCCACAGAGTGATATACAGGAGCAGGAGCTCTGAAACCTGGAGAATTAACAAAGGATGGTGAATCAATGCATGGTGTGATAGAAGGGTCTGTAAAAGACGATGATATCGAGGATAATAAATTCCCCTTAGCACACAGATTTTGGTTTAAATGCAATGGAGGTGGGTCGAAGAGGCCCGCCCTCTTCCAAGCCTCCTCGTCAGCCACACTCATGAGTGCGCTGACAGCCTCCTCCGTCATCTAAGCACACTAATTACAAAATCACCATGCCACCTAGCTCCCACAGTAAAGGCTCCTCAGGAGTGATTACCAACGAAGCCACAGAGCCAGTGTAGAGTAAAGAGAAAATAGTTAAACATTTAAGTCAAGTCAGAAGTGGAGGACAGGAAAAGAACGACTCTGTCAAATCCAGAGTAAGTGGAATGACAGGTAGTAAATCAGAGGTGACGCCTCCAGTAAAAGGATGGACACCCAAAACAAGTAGAAAGTGCCAGACAACCCGCCAGTTCCTCCACAAATACAAAAACTAAATACTGGAGGACCAACCATCATAACTAACATAAACACTGTAAAAATAGCAGACGATTAGATGCCACAGTAATAGAGCCCAAACCATGAAACCCCCCGACGCCATTAGAGATCATCCGAAAGTGTTGCAGGTTTTTGAAATTTCATTCCTTCCTTATCCGAGGTGGGACATAGTTTACACATTTTTTTTTTATGCGTAACCACCTTCTATAACTTACAAATATGACAAATAAACAAAACTTAGTAATGACTCCCTTAAGGGTGCATGATAATCACATTTTTTCATAAAACCAAACTTAGTGGGGCCTATAATTCACTGTGGATTTCACGGCCCATTTGTCCTCTCATAATTATGTGATTTATTATATATTATTATTATAATGTCGTCTCATAATTATGTGATTTATTATATGTTATTATTATAATGGTATCCCCTATAATGAAATGTAGTTCCACATTAATAATGTAGCTTCCTTTTTTAAGAAATTAAGTTCATGTTTTTTTATTTAATAATTTTATATAAATTATTAATTAATGATTTTTTAAAATATTTTTTAATTGATAATATTTATGAGTAAACAAATTAAATAAATGAATTAAAAAAAATTTAATATTTTTAGAAAATAAATTTTAAAAGTATATTAATTTTGTTTTTTTTTTTTTTGACAGAAACGGTTAGAGGAGCTTTGTATTAATAACAGTGGACATGCCACTGGGGTTCGTTACATCGATAGAAATTTGCTTGTAAACTTGAAAACATAAGCCTAAATATCCTAACTCAGTACTAGTTCGCCAACACAAAGACTATTACAACGAGCCTGAACGGCTTCGCGTCATTACATCACTTCTAGGATGGAATTTTTTTTTCCTCTTTGACACTGTTTGCCATTCATTGTTGTGGTCAATGGAATGGCTTTCCGACGGGCCTAAAGCTTCTTCCTTATCAACTAAGTCTGCCCAGCTTGAGGCCAGGGGATCTTGCTGGGTGGGCGACTTGGGAGAGTCTTCTGCTTCCCCCTTAGAAGGGGGTTTGATTTCGTCTTCAACTTCTGCCTCTTCAGGGGTCTTGATTTCAGGGCGCGGTACCGTTGGTACCCCCGTCCACCAAGTGGTCTTGGATGACCTTTTTTTCCCGGGCGGTTTTCCACAGTGACGGGCTAAATGCCCCGTTTCGAAACAATTCCTACACCTGAAGCTGAGATTCTCATAGTCGAGTTTTTGGGTCCTTGAGTAGTCCTTGCCTTGAAGAATAATTTCAGCTGAGAAACCTTTGTAGAAATCCATTTCCACACAAATTCGGGCGAAGGTGGAGCGGGCTGGCTTGGAGTCCGGACTTTTGCAGAGGAACTTGCCGAGGCCATTGCCAATCGAATGAAGAGATTCATCCCCCCAGAAATGCAAGGGCAAGTACGGGAGTCTCACCCAGACTGGGGCTGAAGAGATACAATCCATGGAGGGGTCGAAGGCAGGGGTCTAGTGTTGCATGGACAAGCCTGCTCTGCTCCAAAACCAGGGCCCGGAGTTAAACACTTTGTCTCTGTCGCTTGTAGAATAAAAAACTACCACAAAAAACCCTTTTTCACAAGGGCAGGGGATGACTTCTCTGTCTAATAACGGGTACCATTCGGAAGAGAACCAGGAGATTAAATCTGGGAGAGAGGGCCAAAACCCATTGAATCTGCAAACTAGAGCATGCATGCTGTAATGGCGAGCATGAGTTAAAGCTTCTTGCGGCATTGGGATGGAAACTGCCGGAGCTTCAGGAACTACTGCATGTAGACTGGAGGGGTGACCTTGAAGAGTTGCAACCTTCGGAACCACTGCAAGAAGACCGGAGAGGGACCTTTGACGTGAAGCCACATCTTTAAAGGAGAGTGTCAGCACCCGAGGGGGAAAGCCTGAGGCCGCTGCCGAAGGAGCTCCCGGAGATGCACCTGCAAGAGAACTCGGCCCACCAGATGAAATCGCAGCCGAAGAAGGGAGGCGCGCAGTCTTTTCCGCGGCCTTACCAGGAGAGGCGCCACCGTTTTTTGGGGACGAGGGGGCGGCCAGAGAAGACTGCATCTTCTGCGAAGGGGGGCGAGGGAGGCCCGCAGCCAATGTCACGGCCTTACCGGAAGCACCACCGTGCGATGGAGACGAGGGGGGCGCCATTGAAACGCGGTTGCAGAGCAGGAGGCGCCGGGTCGGCGGCCTTCGGGAAAGCCAGGAGCAGGGGAGCTCAACGCTAGCCTCGTCTTGCAAAGTATATTAATATTGTTATATAATAAAAATGTAATATATCAAAAATGTTTTGTTAATTTAAAATTGCTTTTAAGATGTTATGTGAGTAATGCTTTTATATA
>JZKD02S0215988.1:27890-49504 GCA_000966675.3 Picea glauca
ATTCCACCCCACTTAGAAAAGTGTTTCCCTCAACACTTGTTGTGAGGAAGTACAAACCATAAACTGTGGTCCCATGGATGAGTGTTTATTACAATGATGAAGTAATCTAGAGAACCAAGGTCCCATGTATATGTGCTAGAAACCATTTTTAATTAGTCCAATAAGCTCCACCTTAAGCTTGGATCACATGTACGAGTGTTGATTTCCATGCAGAATTATCCAGTGTCTCATGTGCAAGCACCAATTGTGATATTGAAGTAATCCAAGGAGATCATCCTCACTCCCTAATGAATATACATGATCTCAATATCTGGCTGAGAATTGTCCTTCAAATGCCTAAGATGTCCATTTGGATCCAAATATATATATCCAACCATATTCCAAAAATTATCCATGTAAGTGCAATAGGTTAGATTTGGATTTGGAAGGCGCACTACTAAGAAAGAATAGATAAGATGAAAAATGGTAGCCATAATTGGCTCTTAACTTCCTACAACAATGTTCTCTAGATAAGGTGGACTTGAGTCATCAAATAGAAGTTGTAAGCAATTGTTTTCCTAGAAACTACAACTCTTTGTATACCATTTCTCACAAGCCTTCTCTAAATAATACCAACCATAACATATGTTGTTTGTATATTCATCTTCAATGTACTCCAAATTTCCATCCTTTACATATGCTTCTTGTATCTTTTGCATGTGGTGCTCCATTTGGATTCACACTATATGAACTCCTTCAAGGGGTTGAAATTGTAGCCATTGTTTGATATTCTCATCATGATCTATAGCCTCTCCAAGAAAAGTTATAGGAGTGGCTTCTTCTATATAATTTGCATCTATCATATAATATACATATATCATTGGATATTCTTCAATGAGGAGGGATAATATATCCTTACAAAATGCCATAAGTCATTGTAAGTACTAAGATCTAGGGTATTGAGAATGGGAATTTGTAAGGGTTGTAACAAAGTCAATATTGATTGGAAGTATATCGTATAATATATCAAGTCAAATCCCCATCAATAATCTTTCTAATGGAATTTGTCTGGTAGAACTATGAGAACCATGTGAAAAGATATATGTTTTTCAATCCATGCATACACCATAGGAAAAACCCTAAAATATATTATTTCAAATTAGTGATATCTTTATTTCCCAAACTATTATTTTGACGATTTTTTTTTTAATGGGTGATTTTCTAAGAGGAACTCAAATATATAATTGATTTATTCAAAGTATACTTTAAATATACATGAATTGATTTGAGTGTTGAAGTCATATTTTTCCCTTTGAAAACCTACAAAAACAGGGAAAACATTTTCATCTTTTTTGGCCCAAGAAATAAATCTATGATACCATTATTTATGTACACTAGTTTTGAAAATGTTCTAACATACAAGATATCCAAGAATACCATAGAAAATCCCCTTTACTTGGTTAAATAAAAATACCCTTGAGGTAGGGAAACACTTTACAATGATCCTTTTATGGAAGGAATATACTCATGTTCTCTCACCTTTGAAGGTTGGGTCAGACCTATAAATAAGATAAAATCCAAATAAAATAAACTCCACACCTCTCATAATGAGGACTCCATCCTTATTTATAAATAACAAGAGAACTCTAATCAGAACAACCTTCTAACTATCTAGTGGACTTTATTTAATGAGGCCCCATTACATTTATTCAATACTAACTACCATAGTGGGTCTTATTTAATAATAATACGAATAGTGGATATATCCCACTTTACATTGAATAGGATCCACTATTATTACACTACTATGAGCCCTTTGACCCCCCATTACACCCATAAGGAGAATCCCAACATATCATATGTGTTGATATTTATTATTCATATCCCAACTTCAGATTGGTTGACATTGGCATTTGGGCATTGAAGTATGGTACGATACATATCTTGCTTGGTAACATGGATATAGCACTTCAAATTGATATCAATTTTTTTTCATCCATGTTAATATTTTTTACTTAAGCTCCCATTAAATGCATTCATCTTTAAAAATAAAAAAAATCCTTGGAATGAGTTTGATATTTTTATAAATAGTACTTCCTATTTTTTTTCACAAAACATGTAAAGAATTTAAATTGATATACCAAATGTCATAAGTACACGGTCATGCAAACCCTGTCTATGTAGAACCTATATTTTTTCCAGGTTACAACAAGGAAAACCCCCGAGAACTTCCCTCATTTTGAGGATGGTATCCAGGTAAACCCTAGATTCTTCAGGGTACAAGGCCATTACAACAATATACTCATTATCAACTCAACATGCCATTTACATGAATAGAATATAGATGAACCTATCTGTATACAAATATGAAGAAAATAAAGATGATTTTGAAGACAATATTCTATAACAAAACTTAATTGTTAAAGGACAAAAGACTTAATTGTGAAAGGATGCCATTTTAAACAGATTCTTCGAGTTATAAGGATTATCACATGTTGTGAATAGATATGCTTGCTTCATGTTTATCATATGATGATTTACATTATGATCTGTTAAAATTGGATATGCATTGGCTATGATGGGTATATGCCTATGAATATATATGCTTGATTCATGTTTATCATATGATGATTTACAGTATGATTTGTTATGATTGGATATTGGTTATGATGAGTCTATTTCTATAAATAGATATGTTTGCTTCAATTTTATCATATGATGATTTACATTATGATCTATTAGGATTGGATATGCATTGGTTATGATGAGTCTATGCCTATCTTGTTGACCGGTCAATTGGAGGCAAACTACTTACTTTGTCATTATGGGAATTGCATCATCTATATATCTAATTGAATCTCCTATACATGCCTATGTTCCAACCACCCAGGAGTAAGGAGTTGAGAATGATTGATATTTTAACAAATTATTGGTCAAGAGGAAAAAGAAAGGTTGACATTCCTATCCTATCTTTTCATGATATTATTGCATTTACAATAGCACTGCAATTAACTCTCATTATAAAAACAGTGAAATTAAAGAATATATTATTATCATAGTGTCTAACAAACCAATCCTTATGTAAATTTTGCAGGTATATGATAATGTGAGCTATAATTGGAAAGGAATGAATGAATTCATACATAGAAGAACATTATCCATTATTCAGTAATTGCATGTTCACTTCCTCTTTGCATGTACAATTCCTCTCTGATAAGCATAGCTCGTAGCACACCTTACTTGTGCACTTCCTCTCTACATGTGCATTTCCTCTCTTAGAAGCATAACTCATATCTCACCTAGTGAGTTAGAAAGGTCATGCACAGGAATAAGGAGAGAAGCATGGAGGAGAGTGACAACAAATAACCTTCAACAACATTTATGGGAAAAACAATTGCGATGCAGGTGAGGGAAGTGCCTGTAAATAAGGAGGTATAGCAGTGTGTAACATCCTGCTCTTGCGTGCACATGATTTGATTTATTCTTTGAGGACACTTGCGTGCAAGTGATATGGTTTAGTATATGGTTGTTTGTTTCTCTTATGGATTATGTTGATGATGTTGTTGGATTATGATGTAATGTTATTTTATATCTATGTATAGACAGGTGTTATTGACGAGTTTCTCCTGAGTGTGCAGGAACCTTGATAGATTGAGGATGTTGATGGCATCAATGGACCTCCTTGGACTCTGGATCGAGTCAGGGAGTGGACTGTATATGGTTTGGGTATTTCTATTTTTTCATATGTGTCATATGATCGGGTATATTATGATGTTGTTTATGGATCATTGACATTGTTTCATTGATGGATGCAGGTTGATGATTGTTTGCTAATTAGAATCACATAAGGAGTAAAGGGGCCATGCACAACAACCAGATATTGAGGGAGAGGTGTGGAAGCAACCCTGCCACAACCTACTAGCAGTTCTGACGTGGCTCAAATTGTAGGTTAACGATTACCTAGTTCAAGAGATCCACGATGTCATGAGGGCAGACTAAGACAGTCACTCACGAAGATTCTAAGGGGCATGCAATAAGGAAGGGCACTTATTCCTCAGAGGCCCTTAGTCTCTCACACAGTCGCCTGATGGAGTATTGAATCCAAGGGTTGGACAACTACCAAAATCATTCAAAGGTGAGTGGCACCCTTGAAGCATGTAGTGCATCTTGAAGGGCACATCGCATAAATAAAACTTGAATAAAGGCGAGTGGAACCCTTGGAGCACGGAGTGTGTCTTGAAGGGTACGTTGTGATTTTAATAAAGGTGAGTCAATGAACCTAGGTGCATAGAAAACAATTTTTCTTTTGACATTGTTGGGCTTAAAATAATTATTAAATGAATAATTTAAATTAATTATAAAATATCCTTAAAAATTCTAAGCCTAGTTTAAAAATTTGAGCCTAAGTCTAAAGGGGTAAGAAGACTAAAAAAAAAAAAAATTATAAATTTAATAAATGGTGGGGGATGAAGAAAAAAATATCAAGTTAGGAATTGAAAGAGTAAAAAAATTATATCTAAATATTTAATTATATAAATGTGTGCAAAAGAATACCAAATTGGAACTAAGCTAAGAAATGAAATAAATATAAAAAGGAATGTGGAAGCATAGAAAGAAATCTAGTCTAGTCTAACTATAGAACTTTCCTAAATTAAACACCACTAAGTTTTAGAAAGGTGTCAATCATTAAAAAAGAAATAGAGGGAATAAAGGGGCAACTAGGAGTAAATTTAGGAGCGCTTTTAGGATGGGTGAGGGAATTGACAATTAATTTAATTAAATTATAGATTTATTAGTGCAACTAAGGGAACAAGTGACAAGTGTATGGGAAAAATAATTCCTAATTAAATTATTAAAAAATGAATTAAATATGCATGGCAAGTTGTCACTAAGAAAAAAATTCTATAAAGGAAATGGCTAAGAGGAGGAATGTATGAGGACTGATATGAGTAAATTTATGCTGCCGAAATTTCTTTGACTGGTTTTTCTTGTCAGAGTTGGGATACCCAGCTCGAGAAAGAGAGTGGTAGCTTGACCTTGCGAGGCACGCTGGGAGCTAGAGTTTTCTAGTTGTGTTGTGTGTGGCCCCTTTGCAGCTCGGGGGGCTAAGGGTGAAGAAGAGTACCCCTAGCATTGGCTAGGAGGTACCAGTGAAGTCTCGACGGTTAGCAAGCAAGAGACAAGAAGGAGCGCAAGCGTGGATTAACAACTTTGGATTCTTCGTCTTCGGTTACGGTAATCCTAAACTAAGATTGAACTCATTAAGATTCAATTAAAAATGAAGTTTAATTCTATTGTATACGTATTTTTGGGGTAAATTCCATTGAAGGTTCAAATTTTATTGAAATTTAAATTAATTATGCAGTTGTGATGATCCCGTCATTTGTATTTATGTGTTTCTCTATGTGAGAATATCCCATCCTTATGCTTTCACCATTTCTTATTGATTTCGGTTTTTTTTCCTGGAAAACCCTAGCTCAGAATTTAAATGGAATTGGTTGCGTTTCTTTTCTTCCTTTTACACAGAGAAATATTTTCCCTTAAAACTCAACGAACCTCACTTCCTTGGCCCAATGGTTTTCAATTATTTGCACATTGATTTTATCTTCTTATGCTTAGCGAATCCTCAACTCTTTTACACTACGATTTCCCTGCATTGTAAAATGATTTTCTTCATGTATCTATGCTTCACATTTATCCTTTATTCCCAGATCCCTTCTCCTTTATCTTTGCATTTTTGTGCTAGATGATCTTTGCGTTTTGTTTAAAACATGATGAAAGGAATGGTATCTGTATGTTTTTGTTTAAACCATGATGAAAGTAATGGTATCTATGTGTTTTTGTTTAAACCATGATGAAAGGAATGGTATCTCTGTGTTTTTATTCTGACAGTCATCCATTTGCACAACCACTTGTGGGTAAGGCGAGTTTTCCCTGGGCATTTTTATTCTGAAAGTCATCCATTTGCACAACCACTTTGCAGGTAAGGTGAGTTTTCCTTGGGCCTTTTTATTTGGAAAGTCATCTCATTGCACAACCACTTTGTGGGTGAGGCGAGTTTGCTTGGGCATTTTATTCTGACAGTCATCCAATTGCACAACCACTTTGTGGTAATGCGAGTTTGCCTTGGGTGTTTTTATTATGATAGTCATCTCTTTGCATAGCCACCTTGTGGGTAAGGCGAATTTACCTTGTGCATTTCCATTCCATCATTCATCTCCTTGAACAATGATTTTACTCACCTTACTCTACGTTTTTATGCCCAGAATACCCACGATTTGCTTTCCCTAGATTTGCGAGTTGTTGGGATTTCCTCCAGCGAATACAAGGATCCACCCTGTGGTGTTTTTGCCCAATTTTTTTTTACTTCTTACACTTGTAAAATTTACCCTTCTTTCAACTTGGCTTCTAGAAAAATGAATTCGCCCAGTGTTAAATGTTCTTGCTCAACATTTTTCTTACTGTGCATTTCTGGGTACTATATCTCTACGTTTTTTTTTATACTAGTAATACCTTGTGTGTAGAGGAATCCCATGCCAAGTTTTGCCATCTCTATCAGCGATCATTGTAAGAATACTTATCCTTAGGTGTTTATGTTGATGATGTGACCTATGCAAAAATTTTAAAATGGTTAAGTTAGTTTTTGGCGTGCTTTATTTCACCTTAATGTGAGGTACCTCTACACTAGTCGCTACAATAATGACCCTTGTTTACCCACTTTTTACACTAAATTTTAGCGATAAGGATGTATATAACTATTATAATTGTGTGGACTAGAACCTATAGGTTGAATGATTATTCTATGATTTATTCAATTGCAATACCATCATCGATATATATATGAATATTTAGAGGTATAAGATGTGATGCAGGAGCATCATCAACATCAAGCGAGCCAGTGCGGAAGACAATGGACAGCTGGACAAGCACCAACATGAATTTTGAAATTCCCTTGAAGTTGTTGCACAATCTTAAATGAAGCCATTAAGAAGGAGCGCGTTTTGTATAATGTAACTGGACCTTGAGTGATTCGCTCTTGTCCTTAGTAGGTAGAAGGCATTTAAAGTAGTTAATGCAGGTAGATAGAATTTAATTCTAGATGAGACAGTTTAGAGCGCAAGAGGGAAACGAGATATAGACACCCTCATTGTGTATTGTAACATTATTGGAGAAGGAAGAGCAAGAGCATGCAGAGAGCTATGTAAGAACACCCATGTATAGATATTTGGATTAATAGAAGAGGTTGATTCAAATTCATGGTTTTGTGTTTGTTCTCTGTGTATTGATGTTAAATGATATGCTCATGAATGTTTGCTTCCTGTTACACATTTGCTTTATATTTTGTGTATATGATTTCATGTGTTGAATTGAAGTCTGAAAGGAAACATGAATGGGTTTCAATTGTTTCTCTATCTGAGCAAGGATTCCTGCAAGGAGTGCAGTTGAAGTGTCTGCAAGGAGTGCATCGACAAAGGTTTCAGATAGAAATACCTTTTGTTCTCATTCAGTCATAAGTGCAGTTGGGCACCGGAGCATGCAAGGAGTGCGTAGGCTGGGTGAAGTCTCAGGGTTGTGAACCTGAGTAAAGAATTGAGAGACTGCTGCTATAGGTGTGCGCAGAGTCAAAGGAAATTCAACACTTGGAAGTGTCTGAAGGTTTCCACAAGGAGTGCGCGCAAGAGTCTTTTCAAAGGCTTAGAGTTATAACAAAGCTCAGGAAGGATAAGGCCTTCGAAGTTGTTGAAGGACAATGTAGGGAAGCTGTGACTAGAAGGTTCAAGAAGGCGTCGTAAGTTTGCACCACAGGTGGACAAGTCGGCAAAGGAACACTTATCATTCGCAGAAATCGTCAAGGAGGAACAGACAATCAAAATTCTCCGAGGAGAATTCACGAAGTTCCATGAGCCATTAGATCTCATGGAGGAGCAGGGGAGATACAGTGAGTATTCCCAGAAGGGTTCAAAGCTCAGGAGGGGCAGGACCGTAGTTCCGAGCCACAAGAGCCGTCGGATTTACACGTGGATTCATATATCAGGTTTTCATGGGTGGAAGTCTCGTGAACGTTGCAACAGGAATCACGATATCCCGAAAGCTAAGAGGTTTTGTGTGGGCCCACAACGGAGTCGATGAGTGGACAGGTGGCACACCATTTCAGGGTTTCGTGGAGAGAAGTCCCGAAACAATTGCATCAGGATTCGTGATATTGCAAAGTCCGAAATGCCGATGGAGTGAAGGACCACTAAAAATTCAAACTCACGCGTGTGTTGGGGTTTCGGCATATCAGGACTCGGGAGTCGGTGAAACAAGTCATTTGACATCACAAGTGCCAAAATTACGATAGAGAAAATCCCGATAGAAAAAGGGAAAGCCAGCTTTGACTGGTTGTCGGGTTTCGGGGGTTCGAGAGACCAATATCCGACCTATGAATTTGCGAAAGCATGAATTCCGATCTCCTACGTGCAAAGAGGGGATCCCACGAGAATTGCTGTGGTTGCAGATTTCTCGACAGGGAAATAGAAGAGTGCCAAAGTTCTTTGGGCCATGTGAAAGGAAAGATCCTGTGTTGACGTGGACCTTTCGACTTGCGGGTTGAGGGCGTCAATACCATCTGGTATCAGAGCCTGATTCTTGTCTGTATATTTTAGACAAGGGAGGCATAAGAGGTAAAGAGCACTTTGATACAATACACCATCTGGTATCAGAGCTCAGAAAGGTTCTTTGCTTTCTGTAGTAGAGAAGAAGAGAATTCACCATGCCACCAAGGAGAAGGGACATGCAAACACCTGATCCACCAGAGGAGAGGGAAATGCTGAGAAGAAGAGGTAGGCAGATGACATATACAACTATGGAGAGAGATATGTGTGATCTATGAGCTAGACTCGAAGACATGGAGACAGTGCAAAGATGCACAGTCAGTGCTGGGGATCTGAGTGATTCTGAAAGTGAGATTGAGGTTGAACGAGAAGAAGAAGTTGCAGCCGAAGATGCATCAAACAAGCGTTTGATCAGAGCTATTGCCAGAATGGGTGCAAGAGAAAATATGGACATTCCAGTTTATGAGGGAAACCTAGATGCAGAGGAGCTTCTAGACTGGATTAGAGCTCTAGACACATACTTCGACTATGAAGATGTCGAAGAAGATAATAAAGAAAAACAAGCATGCTGTCACTAGATTGAAGGGACATGCAGCATTGTGGTGGGATGAACTACAAGCTAACAGACGCTGCAAGGGAAAGCAGGAGATCAATAGCTGGGACAGAATGATCACGAAGATGAAGGAGAAATTCATCCCCAGAGATTATCAAATTACTCTGTTCAGGAGGATGCATAACCTGAGACAGAAGCTGATGACAGTGAAAGAATACACTGAGGAATTCTACAAGCTGAACATCAGGGCAGGTCATCGGGAGAGCGATGATGAAAAAGTTGCCAAATACATGAATGTCCTGAGATATGATATCCAGAATGAGATGAGCATGTTAACCATCCGAATAGTGGAATATGCTTATCATATGGCTCTGAAAGAAGAAGAGAAGCTGAGCCAAAAGTAGAGTCAGAGAGGCTGAGGTAGAAGTCAGCCCAGAGGAAAATCAATTGCCCAGGACAAATATCAGAAGCCCAAGGAGGACTGGAAGAAACCTCAGACTCGAATTGAGAGAGGTGGAACCTCACAGTGAGGGAAATATTTTGAACAGAGAGGGCAACATACTGAGCAGAGAGGAGATTATGCTGATAACAATGCTTTTCCTCGTACTAGAGGCAGAGGAAGAGGAAGAGGTGGAGTAGTTACATGATTCACGTGTGGAAAGAATGGGCACAAGTCTTATGAGTGTCCAGATAAAAAGAAAGAGATTGGAGAAGCTCACATTGTCGAAGCACAGAGACGGGATGTTGAAGCAAAAGACGTTAAAGGTGGAAGATCGTTGATGATGCGAAAATTCCTTTTGATACCCGAGAAGGAGGTGGAGAGTTCGGTCCAAAGGACCAAACTTTTTAGGACTGCTTGCAAGACCAAGGACAGGGTATGCAAGGTCATTGTAGATAGTGGTAGCACGGATAATCTTGTTTCTATAGAGATGGTAGAGAAGCTGGAGCTGGAGACAACTGATCATCCAAGCCCATACAGAGTTTCGTGGCTACAAAAAGGACACCAGGTAACTATCACTAAACAATGTTTAGTTGAATTCAAGATAGGAGGATATAATGATAAGATACTCTGTGATGTCATTCCTATGGATGTTTGTCATCTATTGCTGGGTATACCATGGAAATATGACAGGAATGTGATTCATGATGGGAGAATGAACACATACACCCTAGAGAAGAATGGGAGGACTCACATGTTGCTTCCAATCAAGGATAAGGAGGTGAAGCCAAAAGTAAGAAACACTGTACTTCTCATGAGTGGGAAGGAACTTCTTACAAAGGTTAAGAAGACGGAAGATCCACAGTTCATTGTGGTCAAGAAACCGAGGATTGTTTTGACTAGCACAAGGGTGGATGATTTACCAGAGGAAATTCAGGAACTGCTGGAAGAGTTCACTGACATAGTAGTGGATGAATTACCTTGTTTGTTGCCACCGATTAGAAGTGTGAGTTATCACATTGATCTCATACCAGGAGCCAGTTTTCCAAACATAGCCGCGTACAGATTGACGCCACAAGAGAATGAGGAGGTCAAAAGACAAGTCCAGGAGTTGTTGGACAAGGGGTTGGTCAGGGAAAGCTTGAGTCCATGTGCTATTCCAACAGTACTCAGTCCGAAGAAATATGGAGGCTGGAGGATGTGTACTGACTCAAGGGCGATCAACAAGATAACCATCAGGTACAAATTTCCATTGCCGAGGATGGATGATCTGATGGATTGCTTGAGTGGAGCAAAGTATTTTTCAAAGATTGATTTGAAAAGTGGTTATCATCAAATCTGCATGAGAGAAGGTGATGAATGGAAGGCATCATTCAAAACTAACGAAGGTTTGTATGAATGGCTTGTTATGCCGTTTGGATTAACAAATGCACCGAGTACCTTCATGAGGTTGATGAACGAAGTTCTGAGGGAGTTCATCGGGAAATTTGTCATTGTGTATTTGGATGACATACTGGTTTATAGTAAAACAGTGGCAGAGCATCTGAAGCATTTGGCTACAGTCATGCAGAAACTACAGTAGGAGAAGCTATTGATAAATATGAAGAAATACTCATTCATGAAGACAGAGCTCATCTACTTGGGATTTGTTATTTCGGCAAATGAGTTGAGGATGGATCCAGATAAGGTGGAAGTGATCAAGAATTGGCCATCACTGAAGAACATCTTTGAGGTGAGAAGTTTTCACGGATTAGCTAGTTTCTACCGAAAGTTCATCAGGAATTTCAGTGGAATTAGCGTAGCGATGATGGATACAGTGAAGAAAAGACATAAATATTTTCACTGGACTGAAGAACCTGAGAAAAGTTTCAATCTGTTGAAGAGGAAGATTACGGAACAACCAGTTTTGGTGTTGCCGGATTTCTAGAAGACATTTCAAGTGAAATGCGATGCAAGTGGATTTGCAATCGGAGCAGTCTTGAGTTAAGAAGATAGGCCGATAGCGTATTTCAGCGAGAAGATGAATGAAGCGAAAGTGAAATACTCCACTTATGATAAGGAGTTTTATGCTATCATCTAGGCATTGAAGAAATTGAGGCATTACTTGATCCTGAAGGAATTTGTCTTGTACAGTGATAATCATGCATTGCAGTTTGTGACTCAACAAGAGAAGTTGAAACAGAAACATGTCAAATGGGTTGAGTATATGCAGAATTTCACTTTTGTGATTAAATATATTTCTGGTACTGCTATCAAAGTGGTTGATTCTTTGAGCAGGAAGTGTTTGCTGTTGCAGGAGTTCCGAGTCAAAACATTGGGTTTTGATGATCTCAGGAACATGTACACTGATGATCCAAATTTTAAGGAAGCGTATGAAGCAGCTGAGAATCCAATTCTCATGGATAGAAGCCAATGGATAGAGTACATGATCCAAGAAGGATTACTGTTTAGAGGTAATCAGCTGTGTATTCTGAAATTCTCCATGAGGGAGAACTTGCTAAAGGAGAAGCACAGTGGAGGATTGGCAGGGCACTTTGGTCATGATAAGACATTCGCAAAACTGAATGAGTCATATTTTTGGCCGAGAATGTGAGAAGATGTCAAGAGATTCATGGACAGATGCAAAATTTGCCAGCATTCGAAGGGAAGGAAGCATAATGCATGATTTTATCAACCATTGCCCATACCAGAGAGGCCGCGTGATGCAATTAGCATGGATTTTGTATTGGGGTTGCCAAGAACACAAAGGGGTGTTGATTCAATCTTTTTGGTGGTGGATAGATTTTCCAAAATGGCACAATTCATTCCATGTCAGAAAACCAGTGATGCAACTCACATTGCGAACCTTTTTTTCAAAGAGGTCATTCGACTTCATGGGTTGCCGAAGAGTATAGTTTCAGATTGGGATACTAAATTCATAGGGCATTTTTGGAGGACCTTATGGAAGAAGCTGGGAACTAACTTGGCATTTAGTTTGGCTTATCATCCTCAGATGGATGGATAGACAAAAGTGGTAAACAGAAGTCTGGGAGACTTGCTGAGAATCTTGGTGACAGAACACCATAGCCAGTGGGACAACATATTACCCTAGGCAGAGTTTGCTTATAATGACTCAGTTAACAGGAGCACAGGGCAGAGTCCATTTCAGATTGTCTATGGCATGCAGCCGAGAGGAATTTCTGAACTTAGAGATTCAGAACAGATTGCGACTAGGAGTGCTAGTGCAAAAGAATTCGCAGAGGCGATGAAAGAACTTCACAGGCAGATGAAGGAGCGACTGCTGAATACAAGCCGGGAATACAAGCGCAGAGCAGATCAACATAGAAGACAACTTCAGTTTGAGGTTGGTGACTTGATTTTGGCACATTTGAGGAAAGAAAGGTTCCCGAGAGGAACATATAATAAGATGAAGATGAAGAAAATCGGTCCATGTAAGGTCTTGAAGAAATTTGGGGCGAATGCTTATGAGATTGAATTACCCGATGGGATCGGAATTTCTCCGATATTCAACATCTCAGATTTGTACTCATATAGAACTAAATAAATAGGAACTGGAAATGAGTAGCCAATGATCCAGTGGACAAAGCAGATGCCAGTGGCAGAAAAGCCACAGATGGAGTGCATACTGGACAAAAGAGTGAGCAAGAGGACCAGACGAAAGCAATACTTTGAGTATCTGGTCAAATGGAAGAACCATCCAGTTGAAGATGCCAGCTGGGAGACTGAAGTATAGATACAAAAGCATGGACAAAATGTGCACGAGCTCATGGACAGAAGCCCATGAAAATTTTCAAGCGAGGGAGTATGATGCAGGAGCATCACCAACATCAAGCGAGTCAGCATGGAAGACAATGGATAGCTGGACAAGTGCCAACACGAATTTTGAAATTCCCTTGAAGCTGTTGCAAAATCTTAAATGAAGCCATTAAGGAGTGCCTTTTGTATAATGTAACTGGACCTTGAGCAATTCGCTCTCGTCCTTAGTAGGTAGAAGGCATTTAAAGTAGTTAATGCAGGTAGATAGAATTTAATTCTAGATGAGACAGTTTAGAGCGCAAGAGGGAAACAAGATATAGACACCCTCATTGTGTATTGTAACATTATTGGAGAAGGAAGAGCAAGAGCATGCAGAGAGCTGTGTAAGAACACCCATGTACAGATATTTGGATTAATAGAAGAGGTTGATTCAAATTCATGGTTTTGTGTTTGTTCTCTGTGTATTGATGTTAAATGATATGCTCATGAATGTTTTCTTCCTGTTACACATTTTCTTTATATGCTGTGTATATGATTTCATGTGTTGAATTGAAGTTTGAAAGGAAACAGGAATGAGTTTCAATTGTTTCTCTATCTGAGCAAGAATTCTTGCAAGGAGTGCAGTTGAAGTGTCTGCAAGGAGTGCGTCAACAAAGGTTTCAGATAGAAATAGCTTTTGTTCTCATTCAGTTAGAAGTGCAGTTGGGCACCGGAGCGTGCAAGGAGTGCACAGGCTGGGTGAAGTCTCAGGGTTGTGAACCTGAGTAAAGCATTGAGAGACTGCTGCTGCAGGTGTGCGCAGAGTCGAAGGAAATTCAACACTTTGAAGTGTCTGAAGGTTTCCACAAGGAGGGCGCACAAGATTCTTTTCAAAGGCTCAGAGTTATACCAAAGCTCAGGAAGGATAAGGCCTTCGAAGTTGTTGAAGGAAAGTGCAGGGAAGCTGGGACTAGAAGGTTCAATAAGGCGTTGTAAGTTTGCGCTGCAGGTGGACAAGTCGGTGAAGGAACACTTAGTCATTCGTAGAAATCGTCAAGGAGGAACGGACGATTGGAATTCTCCGAGGAGAATTCGTGAAGTTTCGTGAGCCGTTAGATCTCGCGGAGGAGCAGGGGAGATACAATGAGTATTCCCAGAAGGGTTCAAATCTCAGGAGGGGAAGGACCATAGATCCGAGCCACAAGAGCCATCGGATTTACACGTGGATTCGTATATCTGGTTTTCATGGGTAGAAGTCCCATGAACGGTTCAACAGGAATCGCGATATCCTGATACGCGATATCCAAAAATACAAGAGGTTTTGTGTGGGCCCACAACAAAGTTGGTGAGTGGACAGGTGGCACACCATTTCAGGGTTTCGTGTCGAGAAGTCTCAAAACAATTGCATCAGGATTTGTGATATTGCGAAGTCCGAAATGCCGATGGAGTGAAGGACCGCTGAAAAGTCAAACTCGCGCGTGTGTCGGGGTTTCGGCATATCGGGATTCGGGAGTCGGTGAAACAAGTCGTTTGACATCACGAGTGTCGAAAACACGATAGAGAAAATCCCGATAGAAAAAGGGAAAGCCAGTGTTGACTGGTTGTCGGGTTTCGGGGGTTCGAGAGACCAACGCCCAACCTACGAATTCGCGAAAGCGCGAATTCCGATATCCTACATGCAAAGAGGGGATCCCACGAGAATTGTTGTGGGTGCAGATTTCCCGATAGGGAAATAGAAGAGCATCAAAGTTCTTCGGGCCGTGTGAAAGGAAAGATCCTGTGTTGACGTGGACCTTTCAACCTGTGGGTTGAGGGCGTCGATACCAAGATGTTTCCAAATTCCCTCGTTGCATGGGATTTATGGATTGTAAATTATTGGTACCCTTTATTGACATCCTCTCGTGAGGTGGTTATTGTTTTAGTTATGTAAAATCCTTGTTAAATTGGAGTTATGGATAACTATTGACAAATAGGTTTCTATGATTTCTTTTATTTCTCAAATTATGAATTGTCTAGTAACTATTGAAATAATCAATGGACTCCAATTTCTTAATTGTAAACTTAATTTAACATCCTAAAAGTATAAATGTCCTTATAGATAGAAATCTCTTATTTATTCTAATGTTAAGTGGTTATATTGCGTGGCTCTATGGACTGATGTTGACGCATAAAGGTTTATGCTTTTGATTACTCGTGCACATTTCATTAATGTTGATGCATGAATTGTTTAGTAATAAAATTTACTTGCGCGCCTTAATTTAAGTGGGCGTTTGATTGCTTCATAATTATTTTTTTGCACCTTTGAATTTAACGTTGATCACTCATGTGTCATGAATAAGTTACTAATTAATTTTGCATCATGAAATTATGCCGACATATGACTAATTTGGTAACTAGTTTTCTCTTGCATCATTAATTAAGTTGACATGTGATTGTTCTAGAGTTTGTTTGCTCTCACATGCAACAAATATTTTAATGTTGATGAATGATTGTTAGAAATTGATATCACATGCATTATGAATTAAACATTTATGTAGGATTGATAAAGATGATGATTACCCTTGTGCCATGATTAATTGATGTTTAGGATTGATGGATTGATGAAATCGATGATCGTAGATGCTATTGTTTTAGCTAGTTGTTTTGGATTGATTGTGTTAGTGGGATGTAGACACCTCCTTGTTCCTTAGAATAGTCGCCATACCTGAGACCTTAAATGGTTAAAATCAATTGGAACCTGGGCTTGAGCGTTTCTTATGTGTCCTAGAGGTCCTAACCTTGCAGGGTAGGTTGGGTGGGTAGTCATTTATTTTCATTATCTGATTGAATGTTGTTGTAAAATTTTTCAAGATGATATTGATGTGATAATCTATTGCACTATTTATGTTTTTATGTGTTGTTATCTTTCGTTGACGCATTGAATGTGTCGTTAGTGATTTCCATGATGAGTAGTTGCTACTGCCTTTACTTATGATGTTGTTGATTAGGTGTTGTTATGATTGTGTGTTGTTGTTACAATAAAAATAAAAATACCTTTTGTGCTTTTCTTTCCTAGTCATAACAGAGGGTTCGTTATATATGGTATCAGAGAAGGTTCAACCCTGCGACTAGGGATCATTACGCCTTCCAATGTATAAGCACTTGATTAATGATTTATCACTAATTAATTTGAATTATGTCCCTGTATGTAATCATGGCTAGAGGACGATGCAGAGGAAGATGATGTGGCTCTGGCACGACACCTCTAGTAGCATCCACGCCAGAGGGGTCTAATCCCCAAGGAGAAGAACAATTCATTGGACAAGAGAAAATTTTTGATGGGGATGTGGTTGGGTTGATGAGGTCCTTTCAGAGGATGTTAGAGGCCTTGATTAGCCATCTATATAGAGATGAGGTTAGGGTGTCAGTACCCCCTGAGGGTCCACCTCACACCCTAGCCAGTACTAGTAGCATTCATTGAAAACTCGAGAAGGTCAAGTTTCCTGAGTTCTTGGGTGCCATGGAAGACATGGTCAGCGAGGCATGGTCGGAGAACATGGCAATGTGCTTCACACTGCACGACTATACCTCCAACATGAAAGTCTTCATGGCAGTATTTCAACTGAAGGGGAGCGCTCTTCTATGGTGGAAGATGCTCCTACCACAACTAAACATGGTCATCGAAGACATGTCATCGAAACTATTCGAGGAGTATTTTAGGGATAGGTATTTGTCTGATGAATTCATTGAGCACTAGCTCAATGAGTTCAATGCCTTACAATAGGGTGGTCATATGGTGCCTGAGTATGAGGCCCGTTTCATGGATTTGCGTAGGCATGCTCCACATTTGAACACTGAGAAGCGCAAGGTAAACAAGTTTGTGTTCGATATTAATGTTAGCGTTCATGTGAAAGTGAGGATACTAATGCCTTAGACATTGCACGATGTTTTCTAGAAGGCCCTCATAGCTAAGGAAGAGATGATCATCGGGGGTTAGAGTAGGACTCCTGTGAGACTGACAGGATAGGTGACATCTGGTGCAAAGCAGCATCAGACACCAACTAAACATTCTTCGGGGTTTTGAGGTACTTTGAGAGGATCCATGTTCACGAAACCACATCGACCAATGCCTTAGTAGTGGACTCCCTATAGAGAAACACAACACCAACAACATCATCATCTACAACAACAACAGTTTAGGCCTGTTTAGCAGAATAAAACAGGGTTTTAGGCTGGTGGGAAATCAAATTCTACTTTGGGGATTAGGATTACTAGACCAAAGACTGATTGTTGGACACATGGAGAGCCACATTACTAGCATGACTTTTCGGTTGAGAGGGTCAGAGCAGTCAGGTTATTTAGACACACTACAGTAGGATATGTGGGCAAGGCCCATTGAATTCATGCAACGATGAATAATCGTCAGGCCAAGCACCAGTCTATTGCTCTTGAGACGTCGGGTACCATCGCTGACCAGACCTTTAGTATTTTGATAGATCCAGGTGCTACAAAAAGCTTTATTTCTGGTGCAGCGCTAAACAAAATTAAGGTAAAGGTAGTCGAACAAGATGAGTTTAGCTACGTGGAAATGGCTTTGGGAGCCAAGCAGAAGGTTGGAGGAAAAAATACGGGTTGTAGGCTTAACCTGAGAGATTTTTTCATGAAGTCCAACTTGTATGTCATGATATTAGGATCTTATGATGTCGTGATCAGTATGGACTGGTTAGAATCACATGATGCGATACTCATCTATAAGATGAAATGGTTGAGTTGGTCGATGATGAGGGACAAAGACGAGTGATTGTAGGAAGAAACCGGGGATTTTCCCTATGTTTCATCTCTTCCCTATAGGTATGAAAGAACATTCACAAGGGATGCAAGATATATGAAATCCTATCATTGAACGACAAGGGTGTGGCGGAAGGATTAGAAAACCTTTTAGTAGTACAAGAGTTTGTGGACATGTTCCCATAAGAGTTACCAAGTTTGCCTCCCAAAAGAGAGATGTAATTTACCATCGACTTAAAACCTGGAACTGAAACGATAGAAAGAATGCCTTATCGGATGTTGACCCTTGAATTACCGGAGTTGAAAATGATCTGAAAGAGTTGCTTGACCTAGTACTTATACATCCAAGAATGTCACCTTGGGGTGCGCCTATTATTTTCAAACGGAAGAAGGATGGGTCGTGGAGACTCTGCATTGACTACCGTCAATTGAACAAGGCAACGATCAAGAACCAGTATCTGTTGCCAAGAATATATGATTTGTTTGACCAAATGAAAGGTGTGATGGTGTTTTCAAAGATCGAATTGAGATCAGGATATCACCAGTTACAAATCAAGGAGGAAGACATTCCTAAGACTGCATTCAAGATGAGGTTCATACATTATGATTTTACTGTTTTACCATTTGGACTAACAAACACCCCATGGGTATTCATGAGTTTGATGAATGGGGCGTTCCGCGAATACTTGGAAAAATTTGTTCAAGTATTCATTGACGACATTTTGATATATTCTCGGACAATGGAAGAACATGACGAACATTTGTGCTTGGTACTACAACGTTTATGCGAGAACAAATTATAGGGGAAACTGTCGAAATGCTCTTTTTATCAATCGAGCACTCATTATTTAGGGCATGTTATCTTCGGAGAAGGTATCATTGTGGATCCAGTGAAGGTAGAGGCTATTATGGAATGGTCTATGCCAATGAACATACCATAAGTACATAGCTTCATGGGTTTAGCTAGATATTATTGATGGTTCATCAAATATTTTTTGAAGATATCAAATCCGTTTATAGAATTGCAAAAGAAAAACAAGAAGTTTATATGGACCAAGAAATGTGCGGAAGCATTTCGAAGGCTCAAGGAGTTTTTGATGACAAGCGTCAATACTAAAATTCCCTGACATGGACAAGGAGTTCTTGGTATGCACAAATGCATCCAAGGAAGGCTTAGGTGGAGTCTTGATGCAATATTTTCAAGTGATCGCTTACATCTCGAGGAAGTTAAGAAATCATGAGGAGAACTATGCAATGAACGATTTGGAGTTGTTGTCCATTGTTTATGCCCTGAGAGTGTGGAGAAACTACCCGATTGGATGGAAATTTGAACTGAAAATGGACCATTGTGGTTTGCAGCACATTTTTATGCGAAGTGACTTGAACACGAGACAAAGGAGTTGGTCAGAACTTCTTAGCGAGTACAATTTTGAGAATACCTACGTAAAAGGAAAATTGAATAGAGTGGCAAATGCATTGAGTCGAAGACCACACATATTTTTAGTGATGCCTCTTCAGATGATTATTTGTGAAAATATTCTAAATATACAACGTGACGATGATTGGTATAAAGAGTTTAAGGGAAATATCAGACAAGACACCATGTTGGTACAAAAATATGAAGGATTTATTGTGGAAAACGATGGATTAATGAGATAAAATAACCGGATTTACATACCACCTAACGACGAGTTGAGAAGTTTGATCCTAAACAAATCTCATAGAGAAGTGTACATGGCTCATCTAGGAGTCACAAAGATGAGGGAAAACCTTAAACCCTCATTCTTATGGAAAGGAGTGAAGGTGGACATAGTCAACTATGTGGCGAGATGTCTAGAATGTCAACAAGTGAAGGTTGAACATAGACACCCGGTAGGATTACTACAACCACATGCTATTCTGAAATCGAAATGAGAGGTTGTTTCGATAGACTTCATTGTTGGATTGCAACGAACGACAAGGAGGTACGAATTGATTTTCATGGTAGTAGACACTTTGATGAAGAGTTCACATTTTATCCTTGTGCGTACGACGTGTCAGGCACCAGACATAGCTAGCTTTTTCATCAGCAATATTGTGAGATTGCATGGTGTTCCTAAGAGGATCATATACGATCAATGATCGATGTTTACAAGACAATTTTGGACTAGTTTCCAAGAGGCCTTGGGAACCCAACTTAACTTTAGTACTGTGTATCACCCAGAGATAGATGGGAAGACAGAAAGAACGAACAAAATCTTGGAAGATATGTTGTGTACATACATGATGGACCAACATAAGCATTGGGAAGATTTTTTTCCGATGGTAGATTTTACGTACAACAACAACTATCAAAGCACCATTAAGATGTAACCTTTTGATTTTCTTTACGGGCGACCATGTCAGATGCCTTTGAGTTGGGATCAACTTGACAATAAGGTCTTGGCAAGACCCGAAGTGATCCAATAAATGGAAGAAAAAATGAAAAAGATAAGACAAAGGATTAAAGAAGTGCAATATTGGTATAAGAGTTATGCAAATGCACATCGTGTTGACCGTAGTTATCAAGTAGGTGATCGAGTCTTCTTGCGGGTGTACAAGACCCTTGACAGATTGAAGATGTCGATAGCACCAATGGAACTCCTTGGACTCCGAATTGATTTAGGGAGTGGACTGTATATGGTTTGGGTATTTTTGTTTATGTGTATGTGACATATGATCAGGTATATTATGATGTTGTTTATGGATCATTAACAATGTTTCATTGATGGATGCAGGATGAAGATTTGTTGCTAATAAGACTCACCTAAGGATTAAAGGGGCCATGCACAAGAACTAGATACTGAGGGAGAGGTTTGGAAACAACCTTTCCACAACCTACTATCACTCCCTCCATGGATTGAATTGTAGGTTAACGATTACCTAGTTTGAGAGATCCACGATGTCATGAGGGAATACTGAGACAGTCGCTCAAGAAGATTCCAATGGGCATGCAATAAGGAAGGGTCCTTATTCCTTAGAGGCCCTAAGTCTCTCACAAGGTTGCCTGATGGAGTATTGACTCCAAGGGTTCGACAACTACCAAAATCACTCAAAGGCGAGTGACACTCTTAGAGAACGTAGTGCACCTTGAAGGGAACGTCGCATAAATAAAAGTTGAATAAATGTGAGTGGCACCCGCCGAAAAACCACCTAAATATCATGTGGTCCCGAAAATATGTCGTCCCGGTGCGAAAAATGTTTTCGGGGGCGCTGCCCTGAACCCCCACACGGGGGGCTCCACCCCCCTGCACCCCTCGACGGGGGGCCTAGCGGCCCCCCCTCTAACCCCCCTGCGCCCTTGACACAGACACTTAGACACTGCTACTCATGCAAAAAATATAACACATACCCAAAATTCTCCCACTTGTTGTTTTCTTTTCACACAGGGGGTTACAGGGTTACATAGTCAAAAATCCAGGGCAACAATGCCCATGGATCCTCTACACCAAGAGAACTTCTCAGTGCTCACAAATTTTGTTAATGAATCTACAACATTCTTCAAAGTGTCCACCTTCATCAGTGATAC
>JZKD02S0215988.1:60782-88052 GCA_000966675.3 Picea glauca
TAGGGTTGTTGACTAATCCAAAACTAGGCATGTGAGACTAAAGAAAAGTTTGATGAAAATGCTAGTCTCTTGTTTTTAAAGTTAAGGAAGGTTTTCAAGAATGTGATCATATACATTGGGTCTATTAAAAAGCTACAAATCAGATTTGGATGATGAAATTGATGAGGGCTTTAGGTTGTGGTACATGTTGAGTACATGGTTGAAACACGTAGTTGATGAGTTGGTGCACATACATGTGGTGTATAGTTGATGATGTTGGTACATATTGATGAGTCATAGTTGATGAGAATTTGACACATGATTGGTACATACTTGGTACATGGTTGGATGCACTTGTTTATGGTACAGGTTGATTACAGGTTGGTGCACTTGTTTATGGTACAGGTTGATTACAGGTTGAGGTAATGGTTGATGCATGGTTCAGATTTATTGGTACAGGTTTACAACGGTATATCTCACATTGATAGCGTGACAGTGGTTCCATCATTCTAATTCTACTTTAGGGTGGAAGGATGGGGCAAGGACATGTGGTTGTAGCCACCTTCCGGTTGTAGCCGGAGAACATTGGGGGTTGTAGCCTCCTTCTAGTTGTAGCCAGAGAATTGGGGAGTTGGAGCTTCCCTTAGGTTGTATCCTGAGAAACTAGGGTATTGGAGCCTCCTTCCAGTTGCAGCTAGAAATCAAAGGAAGTTGGTGCTTCCAATGAAAGTAATTCTTCAAGATATATAAGAAAAAGCATTATGTGGTTTTCTCCCGATTTAGGTTTCCACGTAAAACACTGGTGTACTATGTATGTGTGTGATTGTTTATTTCTTATTTCTCATTATTGGATAATAATTCTACATTGATATAACATTTGAATAAAAAGGATTATAATTATGCTATTACCGATTCACCCCCCCTCTCAGTAATCCAACAGATATATCTTATAACAATATTTTTGGAACTTTTCCAAATAGTATTAGTGGGTCTATTTCTCTTGATAGTTTACTTTTATCAAAAAACTCACTTAGTGGAGATCTCGACAATATAGACTTTCCACCTTCTTTGCATTACTTTTCAACTCACTCTAACTATTTTTTGGGTACTTGTCCAGATTCTTTTGTCACATGTGAATTGTTGGATTTAAGGAAAAATCACTTAGAAGGTGAGCTCCCTGGGTACATTGGAAATTTTCCAAACTTAAGAGTGTTAAGTATTAGCTATAATAATTTCCATGGTGGTATTCCTCAATCGATCACAAATATCACCTAGTCGCGGGTGTTGGATTTATCCAACAATAAATTCAATGGAGGAATACCCTCTCATCTTCAGAGACTCTGGGGATTTACAATCAAAGCATCTTCAAATTTTAATGTTGATATTGAACTACCAATCTCAGTACCATTTTTCCATTATTTTTACCAGGAAAATCACTCTATGGCATGGGGTAAACCACAACAGACGGAATGACTGCAGAAATCAACTCTAGTCTCAAGTATTATATATAAACAAAGATACTAACAAGACAAGATAAAGAGGCTACCTCGTCCAGACGTTCAAAGAAGACCACCATTGAGCACTCGACTCAAAGCTATATACCTGCAACTTGTCCTCAACAACCAAGATACGCAAGCATATGGTGATAATATATATAGTTAGCACATATAATAGCATAATCCATCAATATTCATAACAAATATTCCCATGAAATAACAATTCACATATTTGCAAGACATTAATTGGATGAGAAAAGAGTATTTATATTAAAATATGATCAAGAGAAGTGTATGAATGACAAAATTCTGTGTCGTAATGTCTCAGAACCAAGAAACTAAGTCCCTTCCAGCTGGGCCTCCACCACTTCAATCCTCCATCAAAGGCAAGCTCATATAAGAGAGACAATGAGGTTCTCCATCAAAGAGGGAAGATCTTGGGGGATGAACAATGTGTTCAGACTTAAGAGGACAAAGGGATGCAGACTCAATATGAAGTGAATAATTTCTCCAGAATAAGTTTTCTCTCAAAGTTGAATTATTTATCTCTTCCATGGTTTGTATATGAACCATTTATAGCCTTCAAATGGAACTGAAGGGCTGAGTTGGAACTTTTCCAGTATATGGAAGGTCAAGAATCATGGATCTCGTGATGTGACATGGAAACCCGACACCATTTTTTAATTTTTGGCACAAAACCCGATGTACGCAAGTTGTAATGGTGCAACCTGCGTATAGGCATGTTGTATCATTCTTTGGGTGCGTATATGTGGAAAAATATGATTTTAATCTCTGGGAACTGTAAAAAGGGACTTTAAGTCTACATAGGGAAATGTAAAAGGCCTTCTAAGCAAGTTGCATGGAGTGAGGAAAATATTGCTATAACATATGCCCCCTAATGTGTTAGGTTAGAGGAGTATTTGTGATAGCCGAAATACATTATAATTCACAGAAGTGGAGTAATGTAGACCCAGCTAGATGAACTAGTTGCTCATAAGAATATTAAAATCCATAATTAATTTGTGTAGATGTCTGCCAATTTGAATTAAATTGCAAATCCATGTGGAAATATACCAAACAGTTGTTCATGGCCATGAATAGGCAGTACAAAGGTAGATACATGCCATAGGATATCATAGTCACGAACAAGGCCCAGTGAAAACCAATCTGAAGATATTTGTATACAATGGAGTACAATGTGATCACCCACAATCACTAAAGTCATATAGGTATTGGTCCAATGAATGATAGCAACAACTTAGGAGATTTGCGAATATGAACTGATGTCTTCAATTCTTCTACATGATCTGCCAAAGGTGCAAGTCTAAATCATGTGAATAAAGGAGTTGAGGTCGAACACAATGAGACTTCGTTTGATTACCGGTCATTACCATTAAAAAATGCGAGAAAACCTACCGATAATGAAAGTTGGTATCAGTACATCGAGTACATTCTTACAAGTGTGAATAAAGATGTTGAGGTCGAACACTTGAAGAATCCATCGATCATGAGACATTGATTTATTCCCAACTATCGATGGAAAGAGAACCTTCCATTGATGACTAGAATCCTCTAGGTACTCATAGGACTCTAAGCCTCATTTCCATAATAGATGAGATGAAGTCGATGGAAGGAGACCCACATAAAGGAGAGCATTAATGAATCTCTCATTAGTCAGCACAAGGTACAAAGCAATAGATGATGATTTGGAGGAACTCAGACGAAGAACATGTTCACGAACAAATGACCATGTGCATATTTCACATGCACTAGATGCAAGAGGTGCACAAAAAAGACCCTCTGAATAGCAGCCAATAATGAAAACTATCGATAAAGGTGAGGAAACCACCAATAAGGATAATGGAATCCAAGACACTGCACGAATCCGAATGTGTGAATAGATATCTTGCCGTCGAACACAAGGGAAACCCCCCAGTCAATGACCAATGAGGAGATGTCAATTGTTGGGTTCAAGGTTACCTACCCATAATGAAAGTAGGGCTAAGGTGCATGGTAAAAATATAGCTTCATGTAATTTTGAGATACATTGAGGGTATGGCTAACATTTAAAGTCAAGAGTTCTGAGAAATGGCTGACATAGGCTTATAGACATTCTTGAATAAGAGCATGAGACATGTGGAGGACTCTGGCAGCATAGACTCAATGATGAAACTTTGTGATGCAGGAGGCATCGATCAAACTCTCCATAGGGACTGGAAGAGTAACCAGTCGGAGGAGTAAACTATAAGTAATGAGATTAGCTTCCTAAGGTCATGCTAAACCCAAACTTTGGATGACAAGTGGACTCAAAAGTTTGTACTCTATTCAAAGGTGACACGACTACTGCCAACATGAGATAATATTCTTTTCCTGCCCGTATTTTTTTGTTTTTTCATAGAAAAATGAATGCTATGATATAGAGGAGGAAACAAGTGTCGTGAGTAAGAAGCTATTTACAACAGTGGAACATACCTATGTTCAATGCAAGGAGGTGCATGCAGGATATGGACACTCGGGGGAATGTTTCCTTGTAGGGTATAGGGTGTCAAGCTGCAAGGGATATAAACAAGGCTCTACTTGGTTGATGATGAAAACTGCTAAGATAATAGGATTATAATGTGAAAGAAGGAACCGCCAATAGTCTCAATACTACAAGAAAGAGAATGAGATGCAATTACAACTTAATTCCAAAGAATGTCATTTTTTATAACTTTAGTCCTCTAGGCCCGAAAAAGTATAAAACAATACCTAGGAGAACTCTTCTAGCCACTAGTGACTAGAGTATTCCTTTTTTGAAATTAGTCTACTTGGTCTGAAAAAGGGTTAAAATTACACCAAATAGACATCCTTTCAAATCCGATTAACGAGCGTGAAAGAGACAAGTTCACTCGACAATATTTTCGCTTTTTAAGAGAGTCAGAAAAGAACTTAAACAAGACTTTTGGGAGTCCCATAGGTATAAGTCAGCATGCTTATGAGTAATAATATGAGGCTCGAATGAAAATTCATATTGGAACTATAAAGGACTCCTAGTCTTTATGGAATAATCTCTACAAGGGCACCATATGGCACAAAGGTTCTAACTAGGGCACCCATGTTTGGTAAGTCTCTACCATTCAATAACAACACTTCTAGTAGTAGTAAGGAGGTTATGTGTCGCTAATAAATGGGTTTGTGCCTAATGAATATGGATTGTAGTCATAGGATAATGAAACAATGAAAGATGGAGTGAGGAACTATTCTATATGATGGTCAAAGAAATATACTTGCCAAATTCATGAACGGGTTAAATGGCACTAGAAACCGTAAAAATCCTTGGACCCACCAAAACCAACTTTTTCCACTGCAAAATTAGTCCACTAGGCAAAAATATTAGCAAAAACTATGTAAAGTGGGTAAAACATTTCTATAAATAGTAAAAATAACCAATTTTACCATACCATTTCACATTTTTACCCAAAAAATGCATTTTGGACCAAATTTCCCACGACCTTCAAGTGCTGATTATGGGAGCTACGAGCGATGGAATTGACAACCGTCTGGACCAAGTAAGTACTTTAGCCCTCCTCTTCATTTCTAGTGGATTAGAATATTAGATTAGGTCTCATTTTTTGAGTTTTTTAATGCACAAATTAGGGATTAGGGTGTACGTGGGTTGTAGTTCATTGTGTCGTGTATACACATCCCTATACATAATTCTTAGCAAAATAAACGGTGTATATGCAACCCTATACACGACCGTGTATAATGCAGCTCACGTACAAGTCCGTAACTTGGTTTTTAAAATAAGTTTGACTCAAAAAAATAGATTTTTCTTACAGGATGGTACTTGAATAGAGAGAAAGAGAGCATGAGGAAGTTCATGCTACAGTGGAAAGAGATCCAGAGGCCCAATTAGCATTAAAAAGATGCGGGATTTATAATTTTTGGGATCTCAAAGGGATGAGGTCTCAAGTGAGGTTTCTCCAAATGTTGGTGAACTTTTGGGATCCGGATACAGAGGCCTTCAACCTCAATGGGAAACCATTGAGAATTAAAGTCAAGGATATCTACTTCCTTACAGGATTGTCACGTCGGGGTGAGGTGGTGAACCTCAAAGCCAGGGGAGATGGGAGTGGCATGAAAATAGAGGATTACATTGCCACTCACTGTGTTGTAGGCACAAAAAAGGTAGGGAGCCAACTCCCCATTAGGGAGATCAACAACCCGAGTTTAAAGATCATTGTTCTCATGATTACACAAATCATGGGGTTGGCCTTATTGCACCAGGAATCAAGGCCACTGATGTTCTACTCCGTGGAGTGCTTACGATCCACAGTGTATGATTGGTGCACCTCACTACTGGCTAACATGAAGAGACAACTGAAAAAATGAAAACAGGGTAGGAAGAGGAACTTTGGGTTCACATCTATCTTGTGTAGTTTTTTCTTTGAGTGGGTTCCCAGATTGAGCCCTAGAGTCAATATTGTTCCACATAGACCGCTCGATCCAGCCATGTCATGGTGGACCGAGGTGATGAGGCGATTGGGAGGTCTTAGGGTACTAACCCTCTACAATGATGAGTTCTTCTTCTGGTGGGGCCAACAGGTGATAGCCCTCGATGACTAACCTTATGCAGGGATTGACTTCATAGGAGATCCATACATGCCATTTCCACCAGGTTTTTCCTACGGAGACATAGGTATGAAACAATTTTCAAATATATTTCATTTTTTTGTGGTTTTTAAAGAGAATAAAAAACGCAAATGTTTTTGGATGGTGTCAAGTATTTTAACAAAAAAAAATTGTTGTGCAAACGTAGGTCTGCGATGACTAGATGGATTCCCACAACACCGGTATAGGAACCAGGGGGATGAGCCAGTGAGAGGAGATGCAAAGAGAGTGATTCAAAATGTGCAAGGAATCCTGTCTCGTTTTACGCATAGGATTCCCATGGTTCAGGTAGAGGATCTTCTTGAGGCGATGCAACAATAGGTGGTGGATGTGCCTCGTGCATGGGTGCGACTCTTCCGGCATCTTGAAAATGTCATAGTATGTTATCATGACATACATCCAGTGCCACACGCGTAGATGTCATAGTCATTGTATTGATCAGTTGTATATGTATTTTGAGGGTGTGAGCCCCAATTTTGTACTATAACACCATATTTTTTGGAGAAATGAAATATAAAAAGCATTGGTCTTCGACTTTACTTATATTACAATGTGTACATTACTGAATGTGTTTTATTTACTTTATTTATGTCACAAATGCCAATCTAAAATATAATTAGAATATGCATTGGATACATAATTAGAACTTTTAGGTATGTGATTATAAGTAATAAAATAAAAATGTCATTCCAAAAGTAGTACCTGTAGGAATCATCGGAGTAGAGTAGGGTCTTGCACATGGTAACTATCGTTCGACTAACATACTACTAACTGGGAGTCTAGGAAAACTTCTAAAGAACGAATACCATGTGAAATGGAATCACATAAAATATTTATAACGATGTTATATTCAACCACATTATCTGTTGATTACCCTAGAGAAACTCCATCTAAAGACACCAATTGACCCTCAGGTGAGTAAAAAACCCAAGCAACAAAATCCAAGTTTTGTGTATGACTATTGGCACCGTATGTGAATCCTAAGTAAACTGAAGACTCCATTGACATCTGCCAACCAAGGGAAAACTCGATAAGCAAGACAATGACACAAAGGAAAATATATATACACTAAGATACACTAGTATACAAAGAGTTACGCCCAAGATTTGGGATCAAGTGTAATATATTTTCAAGTAGATCCCATTTCTGGGCTCATCCATCATATTCCATTCATAATGTTCTAATTCGTAGGCTCCTTTTTCTAAGACACATCACACGATATAAGGATTGTTTCACATGGGGTTGAACTTTCCTACCCCCAGTGGTTCTTTGGATTGGTCATACAAGAGGACCAAGTCACCCAAAGTGTACTATCGAGGACAGATAGACTTATCATACTAGACCTTTACTCATCATTTATTCACTTCAATAGTTGTAGAGGCATCTTGACATTGCTCATCTAGACTCTCTAGGTGTACGAGGCGTTGTTCGAGATCATAAGTGTCAGGTAGGAGCTTAACTGCCAGTCTAAGAGAAAATATTTCACATTCAATAGGAATAATTTACTCCACACCATGTACTAACTAAAAAGGAGAAAAATCGGTGGAAGTCTTAACTGAGGTTCAGTATGCCTAGAGCATAGGGTTGACAGTTTTCTCAAAATGGTCTTGAGAGACTTGTTCACGGCCTCTACTTGTCCATTTTACTGGGGATAGTAAGGGTAAGAATGGCCATATTTAAACCTTAGTTTCGATGTTAACTCTTTCATCATTTCATTCTGAAGGAGACTTCCATGATTAATAGCAATCTCACTCAGGATTCTGAACCAAGCTATAATTTGATTGCACACAAAAAAAGAAACAATATTACGATCAGATTTAATTATAAGCATGGCCTCTACCCACATAGTAAAGTAGTCTACAACCACGATAATATGTTTATTTCCCCCAACCGAAGCTAGGTTGCAATCCAAAAAATCCACCCCCCACTTGGTGAAGGAATCGACGGTGATGACCGGGTGAAGAGGGGTTGGATGTGAGCACATCTTTTGAGTGAACACCTGGCAGGGGTGACACTTCTTGACCGCTTCGACACAATATTTAAAATTAGAAAACCAAAAATAACCGGCTCGCAATATCTTATGGGTTGTCATAAGCCTGGGTAGATGACCACCAAAAGCCCCGTTGTGAAAATCATTAAGAATAGACTCAACCTCTTCGTGAGTCAAGAAATGATGCAAGATATTATCTATGCCTCGACGATACAAAGTGTCACCGATGATAAGGTATTTCTTAGCTTGATACCGTATATGTCGTTGATCATCTCTCAAAAGATGTTGAGGGAACTTCAAGGTTTGAAGATAGATCCAAATGTCTCCATACCATGGGTTTGATGACGAGATAAGAAAAATGTGTTCATCTGCAAATGAATTGACATGAATAACATCCTCATCTAACCGATGGAAGTTTGATATTAAGTCAAAAAAAACTAGTGATTTCTTTGATTTTACCAAAACAAAATCGAGATCAAACTCTTGCAAGATGACAATCCATTTATTATATTCTCCCCCTATGATATGCCTAGTAAGGATGTATTGAAATGGGATGACATCGACAACTACAGTAGTTTTTCAAAGAAATATATAGTGTCATAATCTTTGAACTGCATGTATGGCGACCAAGGATAGCTTCTTAAAATGAGAGTACTTTAGTTCAGGGCTGACTAAGTTTCCACTAAGATATTAAACAACCTGCTCATGGAGCTCATCATCCCCCTGAACTAAAACCATACCAAACATCCCTTTGGATGCGGTGATATAAAGAAAGTAATCTCTAATGCAGTTTGGAGGATTCAGTAGAGGCGTTGATACCAAGGCTTTATTAAGAGAATCTAAGAATTCTTGGGCTCACTCAGCCCATATAAACAGAGTGTCCTTCTTCAAGAGATTCATGAAACCCTTAGTAATATTGACATAGTTTACTATAAACCGACGTAAGAAGTTAGCTTTCCCCTGTAAATATTGAAGCTATCGAATGTTGCACGGAGGAGGAAATCAAAGTATTTCCTCAACCTTTAAAGGATCCACCATGATCCCAGTCTCATAAACTAAGAATCCTAAAAGATGACCCGATCTAACGTAAAAAATGCACTTGTGATGGTTTAAATGGATGTGATAATACCGACATGTCTCAAAAACTAGTCGAAGGTAGGTAGAGTGATCCACTCTCTTACAAGAGTGAGTAGCATTATCATCGAGGTAAGATTCGAATATATGCTTAATATCATGAAAATCAAAGGTCATGGCTCATTGGAAGGTTCCTTCAAAATTTTTAAGTCCCAAAGGCATTTTCCAGTATGGGAAAGTACCCCAAGGAAAAATAAATGCCATCTTATGTTGATCCTCGGGTTTAATCTAGATTTGGTTGTATCCTGAAAATCCATCCATAAAATAAAAAAACTCACTTCCCACACACTCATCGAGAATCTGATCAATGAAAGGTGTCGGGAATTTGTCTTTAGGACATGCCTTATTTAGGTCTCGAAAATCCATACACACACAGATGGTTCCTTTCTTCTTATTCACGAGAACGAGATTCGATACCCATTTATTCAAGGGAACCGAGTAGATAACACCCACATTAAGAAGTTTCTCCACCTGTACCTTAATAGCATGGGCCTTCCTAGGATTAACATCTCTAATTCGTTGCTGAATAGGCTTAGCATCTGGGTAGGTTTTAATATCATGTTCGACAATGTGAAGGTTGATTCCTGGGATCTCGTCATATGACCAAGTGAATACATCAGGAAATTATTTGAAGAGCTCAGTGTAGATATGAATTTCTTTAGGCGAACAATTTGCATCGATATATACATTTTCAATTTTACCAGGAATGTGAGATATGTCTATCATGATGGTAGGATAGATACTCTCCATGTTTCCTTCAACATAAATGTTGTGCGTATTTAGTGGAACTACGATGTGACCGACTATCTCACTCAAGGTATATCTAAAATCATCTTGTTCGATCCTAGTAAGCTCTGGGAGAAAGTAAGAGCGATGATGCATATCATCCCATGGACTATCAGAACCATTCATGGCCTCTAATATTGGTGCATATGAAGGTAAAGTATAATCGAGGCAATCATGTGAGCAATATGATGAAGTGGCCCATATGGGTTGGAGAACATGATCCTCCTCATCCATCGGCGAGGAGACATAATATGGGTGAACAGTAGAGTTAAGATCCTTGCAAATTCCTCGAGTTTGGGGCACAAGTGGGTAAGGTGATGATCAATACAAATCTTGCTAGGAAACTTCACCTTTCGCCTTTCTTTCTTTCCATCACCAACATTATTGTTTGATTTATCATTGTTAACTTTTTCCTTGGGTTTCTTATTATTATTCCTCCTACCCTTACGATTGTTACCATGTCCTTTCATTTTATTACCTCCTGATTGATGGTTACCTTTTGGGTTGTTTGACAACTGTACATAATGCACATCCATCGACTGAGAGGGAGTGGAAGAAATAGATGAAGCTTGTCCTCCTACGGACTGGATTAGAGACAAATATTTCAACTGGTTTGTCACCAAGTCTGTATATTTAACATTTTCGGAGCCTATAATGCCATCGGCATGAGGCCCACGCTTTTGTTTATGGTCATAGTTTGACCTTGGTGCTTTAGGATGAATTTTGTATAACATCCCAGACTGAGCATATATTAGATCTAACTGTTGGGCTTTGAAAATCGCTTCTTCTTCAGATTTTACCCCTGATGTAGAAACATCCTTCGAGATATAAGGCAATAAAGACATACGAAACCATTCCAACAGGAACTTTGGAGGAATGTAGGCTTTGATTAACCTCTTCTATCTACGCCACTCTTGGATGTGATCCAAGATATGGGTTTATTTGTCATGGAGGAGGGTTGACAAAATTTCTATCCCAGTATCATAACAAATAGGTAATTGGAAGTAGTTGAGGAAAACTAAAACCATCTGATTAAAATTCCCATATGTTTCCCCCGGTATCTCTATGTACCATTTTGTTTCTACCCCCATGAGGGTGCGTTGAAACAATATTAAACAAATAGAATAGTCGTTAAGGGAATTGGAAGAGCACCAAAGATGAAAAGTAGTGACATGATCACCAGGATCCTCACTAGTCTTTCCCTCGAATTTTAGAATATCCGAAGGAAGCTTGGTGGGGATGGGGGGCCATGTTAGGTCATGACACACCAGGTCATTCATTAATCTTTACAAGTCTGGAAAAATTAAGCATGGCTAGAAAGGGAAGTTGGGGTTGCGACATCTAGCCCCAAGCTCCCGAGAAAGATTGATGTTGGGGAATTGTAGCCCATCCAGGGTTTTGGTATGCACCATGGCCCTGTCTGGAATTGTAAAACCCCCCTCCAAACTAATTTAGAAGGGGTTTGTTGGGGACCATTCTAGTAGGAATGCTATGATGAGGGTTGTAAATATTTCCTCCAGCTAGAGTAACTCGAGGTTGTGGGTTGCCTAAAGTATGAAACTAAACTCCCCCGGGTGGAAATCTACAGGATAGAGGTGGATTCGTCATTCAAAACGTGTTGGTCAGAATCGTTGTGGAGGAGGTAGGTGTAAAGGATAGAACATAATCCGCATCTTGTCCACCTGGTTTATTACTCCATCTAGGAGCATTAAGACTAGGATTAGACCCAGGGTGAAAAGGAAGTCAGATTCCAACTGTAGGATTCGTTTGGGGAATATGAGCACCACCAAAATAGAGTGGAATATGTGGAGGAGACATTCCCCCAAGTCCAATACTAGGATTCAGATTAGATGTTGGAATGGAGGATGAAAATTGTGATGTGAAATTCGGAATACCATAATAGAAAGGGCTAGAGGCTGAAGGGATGGACTGAGTATTGTATCCCAGGGAACTAAAAAGACACCTAAAATGGTTCATTACTATGGGTTGATTATTAACTACAGGCTAGACAAGAGTGATTATGTGAACCTTCAACACTATAACTGTAGTGGTCGAAGGCATAAAAGGAGTTCCATTAACTACAGTAGGTATGGGAGTCGAAGGACTCCCAATATATTTCTGACTTAACTTAGTACTCATAATTGTATGATCACAAGTCTGGTAGATGGAGGTGTGTGTACCACGTTTGATAACTTTATTCCTTTACAAGGCAAAGACTCAATATGTGGTGGTAACTTCAACAAACATCGAGACCTACGACGAAGTAGGTCTGGCTCCACGATGAGCCAAGACTTGAGATATAGAAACAAATTGTAAGGCCAACTAATAATCAAAAGCACACCAAAATAAACAAAAATGTCAATATGCACACAAATAGGATAAAGCGGCTTAAAAGGGGCCTCCCTCACTAAAGTAGGTATGCCTCACCCAAGAGGGGCCTGAGACTCCCTTTAAAAGATCGTAGGTATCAGAATTAGTTATAAGGGCCCTCGTGGGCTTAACAACACAGTCAGTCAGACCCCCCTAGAGAGGTAATCCTCCATAAAGGTTGTGTGTTGTCCAACCCTTATCTGACTAGGGATGATTTTAAGGATGGAAATTTATCTCAAAATGTAGAAACCTTGGTGAATATTACTAGTCCTTAATATGTAAACTATAAAATATTTGGCCATATCTTTGTAAACACATTCAAATTTGTAAGGATTTTACGTAGTTTATGTAAAATTTTGTCTATTTTAAAGCTCAAATAATTTTAATCTATAGAATTTGGGTGAAACAGTTTTAGAAAAAATGAAAATTGGCGAATCTTTTTTGGGGGAAAAGAATGGAAAATTAGCCCATCTGCGAAATTTATCCCCCAAAATCATCTATATATCTGACTTAGGGTACCTCCAGAATAACCCCTACAATTAACCTATCTGGCTACCTATGTCGAGCAACTAAAGCCACCACGATATAAACAATGCGTAGGCGAACAATTGTAAGTCAGGTCCACCATATGGGCAGGGTAACAAAGCCCAAAATCTCAAAAGAACTGCCTCTCACAGAGGTAAAGGTACTAACAAGACCCCCATATACAAATAGATCCCCAGAAATATCTCTGACGCTAAGAAGGTATTGGACGAATATCTCCACAACCAACTTCCCGCGACCTCATGCTTAACTACGATTTGAGTGGAGCCTCCCAACGTCACCAATTATACAATGTATTTCACCACTCCCTTAGTCAGACACATATGTTGATTTTAATAGCCTTGGAGAAGTTTACTCACAAAATCCTATTCCAAGGCTCTAAATCTTAATCTAGTTTGTGCACCCTGAAAAATAAAATCCTTTTTAATCAATTTTAAATTTATCAGTGTTACTTTTAGTGGCTTTGTTTACTCAAAACATGTGGTCATGAAACTGATGACGTTGTGACTCAACAAGTAAAAGAAATGAATATGAATATAATGCAAAGTCCTAACTTCAATTCTCAACAATTGATTAGATTTTCAAAATGCAACTTTCAATTCAACTTTGCAATTTCAAATAAGATGCAATCTTTCCATACATCTATTAAGATCAATGATAATAACCCAAAAGATAAAATGCCAACATGCAAAATGAATATTTTTTGTATTTTCAATATAAAGAAATGAAAATGCAAGGACTGAACAACAACTTGATATATAAACCCTACTGTAAAAAAAAAGAGACAAAACAAGAAGGATATCAAGAAGAAAACACCCATCCCAATATGGAAGGACAACCAATGAAAAATATGATGAGAAAGAAAAAACGCCCGAAAATTCAACCAAAGAAAGGTTTCCTATCACTCTGCATGCACTTAACAGTTATGACAGAGACCCAAGAAGACTAAAAACTCATCAAAACTTACCCAACAAACACAAAACTCATCAATCAAGAAAACAAGGATGATGTACGCAACTGTTCAAGCAAAAACTGCGTATGTACGCGCCCTATAGAACAACAATTAATGTATGTACGTGTCTGTCAAGGGAAAAACTGTGTATATGTGTTAAAACACTGCTAGGTTAAGCATAAGGCCAAGAAACATAGACTCAAAATGAAAATAGGTTGTCAAGCAATTAGACGACAATAAAACTCAAGCTAACTGAGAGAAATCAATGGAGAAAAACACTCCAAACCCCCAAAATAATATTTTTTCCCCAGTATGGTCACCAATTCTGTTATGAGGAAAATCACTCTATGGCATGGGGTAAACCACAACTGACGTAATGAATGCAGAAATCAACTCTAGTCTCAAGTATGTTTTATAAAAAAAGATTATAACAAGACAAGATACATAGCCTACCTCGTTCGGACATTCAAAGAAGACCACCATTGAGCACTCAACTCAAAGCTATATACCTACAACTTGTCCTCAACAATCAAGATACACAAGCATACGGTGATAATATATATAATTATCACATATCATAGCATAATCCATCAATATTCATAACAAATATTCCCATGGAATAACAATTTAAATATTTGCAAGACATTTATTGGATGAGAAAAGAGTATTTCTATTAAAATATGATCAACAGAAGTGTATGAATGGAAAAATTCTATGTTGGCACGTCTCATAACCGAGAAACTAAGTCCCTTCCAGCTAGGCCTCGACCACTTCAATCCTCCACCAAAGGAAATCTCATATAAGAGAGACAATGAGGTTCTCCATCAAAGAGGGAAGAGCTTGGGGGTTGAACAATGTGTTTAGACTTAAAAGGACAAAGGGATGCAAACTCAATATGAAGTGAATAATTTCTCCAGAGTAACTTTTCTCTCAAAGTTGAATTCTTTCTCTCTTCCATCACCATGGATATGGCCCATTTATAGCCTTCAAATGGAATTGAAGGGTCGAGTCAAAACGTTTTTAGTATATGGAAGGTCAAGGATCATGGATCTCATGATGTGACATGGAAACTTGACACCATTTTTTAATTTTGGGCACAAAAACCGATGTACACGGGTTGTAATGGTGCAACCTACGTATGCACATGCTGTATAGTTGTTAGGGCATGCATATGTGGAAAAATATGATTTTTAGCTCTGAGAATTGCAAAAAGGGACTTCAAGTCTGCATAGGTAAATGAAAAAGGCCTCCTGAGCAAGTTGTATGGGGTGAGGCAAATCTTGCTATAACTATTATCATTAAAAGAATTGACTATACTCTCACATATGTGATTGCAACAAACACAATAATTGACTTGTCAAGCAATAATTTTATAGGAGCAATCCCTACAAGCATATGGAGTCTAAGTAGCCTGTGATTGTTGAATTTATCTAAGAACCAATTGGAAGGGAAGATACCTACATCACTCAGTGATATATCTACTCTGGAATAGTTGGACTTGGCGAAACAAAATTTGACTGGAGAGATTACTCAAGAGCTCTCTAAATTGTCAATGTATGTGGTTTTTGATGTTTCATTTAATAGCTTATGTGGCCCAATCCGAATAGGGACGCAATTTTCTACTTTTAGTGTAGCGTCATTTCAAAAGAATAAGTTCTTACAGGGGTTTCCTTCGAGTGGGCTCTAGGATTGAGCCCTAGAGGCGATATTTTTATGCATAGACCACTCTATCCAGCCATGTCACGATGGACCAAGGTGATGAGGTGATTGGGAGGTGTTAGGGTACCGACGCCCTATAATGATGAGTTCTTCTTATGGTGGTGCCAACAAGTAATAACCCTAGATGACTACCCTTATGCTAATATCGACATCATAGGAGATCCATACATGCCATTGCCACCAGGTTTTTCCTATAGAGACATAGGTATGAAACAATTTTGAAATATATTTCATTTTTTTGTGGTTTTTAAAGAGAATAAAAAACACAAATGGTTTTGGATGGTGTCAAGTATTTTAATAAAAACAAATTGTTGTGCATACATAGGTCCGCAATGACTAGATGGATTCTCACGACACGGGTATAGGAAATGGGGTGATGAGCCAGTGAGAGGAGATGCAGAGAGAGTGCTTCAAAATGTGCAGGGAATCCTATCTCATTTGATGCATAGGATTCCCATGGTTTAGGTAGAGGATCTGCTTGAGGCGATGCAACAGCGGGTGGTGGGTGTGGCCTGTGCATGGGTGCGACTCTTCCGGCGTATTGAAAATTGCATAGTATGTTATCATGACATACATCTAGTGCCACATGCGTATATGTCATGTTCATTGTATCGATCGGTTGTATATGTATTTTGAAGGTGTGAGCCCCAATTTTGTACTATAACACCATATTTTTTAGAGAAATGAAATATAAAAAACATTAGTCTTCGGGTTTACTTATATTACAATGTGTACATTGTTGAATGTGTTTTCTTTACTTTAGTTATGTCACAAATGCCAATCTAAAATATAATTAGAATATGCATCAGATACATAATTAGAACTTCTAGGTATGTGATTATAAGTAATAAAATCAAAATGTCATTCCAAAAGTCGTACCCGTAGGAATCGTAGGAGTAGATTAGGGTCTCGCACATGGTAACTGTCGTTCAACTGACATACAACGAACTGGGAGTCTAGGAAAACTTCTAAAGAACAAATACCATGTGAAATGGCATCGCGTAAAATATTTATAACGACGTTATATTCAGCCACATTATCTGTTGATTTCCCTAGAGAAATGCCATCTGAAGACACCAGTTGACCCTCAGGTGAGTAAACAACCCAAGGGATGAAATCCAAGTTTTGTGTATGACTACTGGAAACATCTTCAAATCCTAAGTAAACTGAAGACTCCATTGACATCTACCAGCCAAGGGAAAACATGATAAGCAAGGCGATGACACAAAGGAAAAGATATATACACTAAGATACACTAGTATACAAAGAGTTACACCCAAGATTTGGGCTCAAGCTTAATATCTTTTCAAGTAGAGCCCATTTCTAGGCTCATCCATCATATTCCCTTCATAATGTTCTAATTCATAGGCTCCTTTTTCTAAGACACATCGCACGATATAAGGATCGTTTCACATGGGGTTGAACTTTCCTACCCCCAGTGGTTCTTTGTCTTAGTCATACAAGAGGACCAAGTCACCCAAAGTGTATTGTCGAGGACAGATAGACTTATCATACGAGACCTTGGCACATCATTTATTCGCTTCAATAGCCGTAGAGGTATCTCGACTTTTCTCATCTAGACTCTCTAGGTGTACAAGGCGTTGTTCGAGATCATAAGTGTCAGGTAGGAGCTTAACTACCAGTCTAAGAGAAGGGATTTCACATTCAATAGAAATAATCGACTCCACACCGTGTACTAACTGAAAAGGAGAAAAACTGGTGGAATTATTAACTGAGGTTCGATATGCCCAGAGCGTAGGGTTGACAGTTTTCTCAAAATGGTCTTGAGAGACTTGTTCACGACCTCTTCTTGTCCATTTTCCTGGGGATAGTAAGGGGAAGAATGGATATATTTAAACCTCAGTTTCGATGTTAACTATTTCATCATTTCATTCTAAAGGTGACTTCCATGATCAGTAACAATCTCACTCGGGATTCTGAACCGAGCTATAATTTGATTGCACACAAAAAAAAGCTTCAATATTACCATCAGATTTAATTGTAGGCATGGTCTCTGCCCACATAGTAAATTAGTCTACAACCATGATAATATGTTGATTCCCCCTAGCCGAAGCTAGGTTTCAATCCAAAAAATCCACCCCCCAGTTGGTGAAGGAACCGATGGTGATGACTGGGTGAAGAGGTGTTGGATGTGAGCACATCTTCCGAGTGAACACTTGGCAGGGGTGACACTTCTTGACCACTTCAACACAATCTTTAAAATTAGACAACCAAAAATAATCATTTCACAATATCTTTTGGGTTGTCGCAAGCCCGGGTAGATAACCACCAAAATACCCGCTGTGATGGTCATTAAGAATAGACTCAACCTCTTTGTGAGTCAAGAAATGATGCAAGATATTATCTACGCCTCGACGATACAAAGTGTCACCGACGATAAGGTAGTTCTTAGCTTGATATCGTATATGTCGTCGATCATATCTCGAAAGATGTTGAGGGAACTTCAAGGTTTGAATATATATCAAAATGTCTCCATACCATGGGTTCGATGATGAGATAAGGAAAATGTGTTCATATGAAAATGAATTGACATGAATAATTTCCTCATCTAACCAATGGAAGTTTGATATTAACTCGAAAAAACTAGTGATTTCTTGGATTTTTCCAAAGAAAAATCGAGATCAAACTCTTGCAAGATGAAAATCCATTTATTATATTCCCCCCCTATGATATGCCTAGTAAGGACGTATTGAAATGGGTTGACATCGACAACTACGGTAGTTTTGCAAATAAATATATAGTGTCATAATATTTGAACCGCGTGTACAGTGGCCAAGGCTAGCTTCTCAACATGAGAGTACTTGAGTCCAGGGCCGACTAAGTTTTGACTAAGATAATAAATGACATGCTCATGGAGCTCATCATCCTCCTGAACTAAAACCATACCAACCATCCCTTTGGATGCGGCGATATAAAGCAAGTAATCTCTACTATAGTCTGGAGGATTTAGTAGAGGCGTTGATACCAAGGTTTTCTTAAGAGAATCTAAGGATTCTTGGGCTCGCTCACCACATATAAATGGAGTGTCCTTCTTCAAGAGATGCATGAAACCTTTAGTAATATTGGCATAGTTTACTATAAACCGACGTAAGAAGTTATCTTTTCCCTGTAAATATTGAAGCTGACGAATGTTGTGCGGAGGAGGAAATCAAAGTATTGCCTCAACCTTTAAAGGATCCACCATGATCCCAGTCTCATAAACTGAGAATACTAAAAGATGACTCGATCTAATGCAAAAAATGTGCTTGTGATGGTTTAAACGGATGTGATAATATCGACATCTCTCAAAAACTAGCCGAAGGTAGGTAGAGTGACCCACTCTCTTACAAGAGTGAGTAGCAATATCATCGAGGTAAGATTCGAATATATGATTGATATCGTGAAAATCAAAGGTCATGGCTCATTGGAAGGTTCCTTCAACATTTTTAAGTCCCAAAGGCATTTTCCAGTATGGGAAAGTACCCTAAGGAAAAATAAATTCCATCTTATGTTGATCCTCGGGTTTAATATAGATTTGGTTGTATCCTGAAAATCCATCCATAAAATTAAAAACCTCACTTCCCGCACACTCATCGAGAATCTGATCAATGAAAGGTGTTAGGAATTTGTCTTTAGGACATGCCTTATTTAGGTCTTGAAAATCCATACACACATAGATGGTTCCTTTCTTCTTATTCAGGGGAACAAGATTGGATACCCATTCAGTCTAGGGAACCGAGTAGATAAAACCCGCATTAAGCAGTTTCTCCACCTGTACCTTAATAGCATGGGCCTTCCTAGGATTAACATCTCTAAGTCATTTTCGAATAGGCTTAGCATATGGGTATGTTTTAATCTCATGTTTGACAATGTGAGGATTGATTCCTGGGATGTCTTCATATGACCAAGTGAATACATCACAAAATTATTTGAAGAGCTCGGTGTAGATCTGAATTTCTTCGGGCGAACAATTTGCATCGATATATACATTTTCAATTTTACCAAGAATGCGAGATATGTCTATCATGATGGTAGGATAGATACTCTCCATGTTTCCTTTGACATAAATGGCATGCGTATCTAGTGGAACTACGACATGACTGACTATCTCACTCAAGGTATATCTAAAATCATCTTGTTCGATCCTACTAAGCTCTGGGAGGAAGTAAGAGCGATGATGCATATCATCCCATGGACTATCAGAACCATTCATGGCCTCTAATATTGGTTCATATGAAGGTAAAGTATAATCGAGGAAATCATGTGAGAAAGACGATAAAGTGGCCCATATGGGCCGGTTAACAGGATCCTCCTCGTCCGTCAGTGAGGAGACATAATATGGGTCAGCACTAGAGATGAGAACAACCTGATACACTATCTCTACCACCGACAGTGGAATTTCCATTCCAATATGTGACTGACCTTCACAAGACATGGTCGGGGAAGGTAGGGTCCAAGGATCATTAAAATACGAAGTGTGAAAAGGAATGGACCTCAATAACAAAGAATAACTATTGGACATGGCATAGGTATGATGAACTGGGGCCATGAAATCAAAGGTACCCATAAGGGAGGAATACATTTTGACACCAATATCCTCAGTTGTCGGATGAGAATTGTTGATCATGGGGATCGAAGGTCCAACCGATGCATTGGGGCTAGCGTGCACAAAGGATAACTGATCAATCATCACTATTTTCCCTTCGTGAGGAAAATATAAAGTATGGAAAATAGACAATATGATTGCAGTCATAGCATAAGTCCAGTTATGCCCTAGTAACAAGTTATAGTCAAGGGGCACATCAACCACCTTGACATCCACCTCCATTGTATTTCCACCTAACTGGACCATAAAGGTAGGAAGAATACCATGGGGATGGAAAGAATGACCATCAAATGCAGTCAACATAGTCGGATATTGAGAGAGGGTTGGAGAGCCAATGGCTTTCCAATAGGTTAGGGACATCACGCATGTTGCAATGCCTTCATCAATAATAGTAAATTCGATGGTATACTTTGAGTAATCGACATGGGTTTTAAGGCCCATGTGGTAAGGCAATCAAGGCTTCACATCCGTGACGTCGAACTTGATAACCTTAGAGCCACAAGGGTCTAGAGCTCCTAACGCAAATAACAAGGAATTCCTCTATGAAGGACACATCTTGAGTACCTCCAAAGAGGACATCGTGCAAGAGGTTTGTCCCAGATATTCAACAATTGATAGCTATGGGAACTGTAGCATTAGGGTTGTGGGTATATCGTTTGAGTACTCCTTTCGGAATACGAGGTGGAGGATCTAGTTTTTCGATCTGTAAAGGTGTCTCTGGAGGAGGAGGACACTGTACACCTGGAACAGCCTATGAAGAATTGTAATCGCGAGACCCAATGGCTACATTAATCTAAGACTTGACCATATTTACGCATAGACGATCACCTTCATGCACCGGTGGGTTTTGATTTCCACTTGCCACATTTCCGGCATTAGAGGAGCTCGAGGCTATGTGTTGATTATGCGAAAAAATGTTATTCATCATAGTGGGTGATAGAGATAAGAGCCTCTCAAATTCCTCAAGTTTGGGGCACAAGTGGGTAAGGTGATCATCAATACAAATATTGCTAGGAAACTTCACCTTTCTGCTTTCTTTGTTTCCCTCACCAACATTATTGCTTGATTTATCATTGTTAACTTTGTCCTTGGGTTAATTATTATTATTCCTCCTACCCTTATGATTGTTACCATGTCCTTTCCTTTTATTCCCTCTTGATTGTTGGTTACCATTTGGGTTGTTCGACGACTGTATAGAATGCACATACGCCAACTAAGTGGGAGTGGAAGAAATAGATGAAGCTTGTCCTCCTATGAACTGCCTTAGAGACAAAACTTTCAACTGGCTTGTCACCAAGTCTGTATATTTAACATTTGTGGAGCCTATAATGCCATTGGCATGAGGCCCACACTTTTGTTTATGGTCGTAGTTCAACCTCGATGCATCAGGAAGAATTTTGGATAACATCCCACACTGAGCATATATTAGATCTAACTGTTGGGTTTTGAAAATCACTTCTTCTTCATATTTTACCCCTGATGTAGAAACATCCTTCGAAATATAAGGTAGTAAAGACTTAAGAAACCATTCCAATAGGAACTTTGAAGGAATGTAGGCTTTTATTAACCTCTTCTATCTACGCCACTCTTGGATGTGATCTGAGATATGGGTGGATTTTTCCTGGTGGAGGTCTGAAAAAATTTCTATGCCAACATCATAACGAACCGGTAATTGGAAGTGGTTGAGGAAAACTAAAATCATCTGATTAAAATTCACGTACACTACCCCCAGTAGCTCTATGTACCATTTTGTTGGTACCCCCGTGAGGGTGCGTTGAAACAATCTTAAACGAATAGAATCATCATTAAGGGAATTGGAAGAGAACCAAATATGAAAAGTAGTGACGTGATCACCCTGATCCTCACTAGTCTTTCCCTCAAATTTCGAAATATCTGAAGGAAGCTTGGTGGGGACAGGGGACCATGTTGGATCATGACGCACTAGGTCATTCATTAATCTTGACAATTCTGGAAAAATAAGCATGGACATAAAGGGAAGTCAGGGTTGCAAACTCTAGCCCAAATCTCTCGAGAAAGATTGATGTTGGGGAGTTGCAGCCCATCCAAGGTTCTAGTATGCACCATGGCCCTATCTGGGATTGTAAAACTCCCCTCCAAACTTATTTAGAAGGGGTTGGTTGGGGACCATTCTAGTAGGAATGTTATGATGAGGGTTGTAAATATTGACTCCACTTGGAGTAGCTCCAGGTTGGGGATTGCCCAAAGTATGAAAATGACCTCCCCTGGGTGGAAATATGCAGGATAGAGGTGGATTCATCATGAAAAACATGTTGGTCGAAATCGGTGTGGAGGAGGTAGGTGTAAAGGACAGAACATAAGCCATAACTTGTCCACCTAGTTTATTACTCCATCAAGGAACATTAAGACCAGGATTAGATCCGTTGTGAAAAGGAAGTCGACTTCCAACCGTAGGAGTCATTTGGGGAATATGAGCACCACCAAACTAGAGTGGAATATGTGGAGGAGCCATTCCCCTAAGTCCAATACTAGGATTCAGATTAGATGTTGGAATGGAGGATGAAAATTGTGATGTGAAATTTGGCATACCATAATAAAAAGGGCTAGAGGATGAAGGGATGGACTGAGTATTGTATCTTTGGGAACTAAAAATACACCCAAAATGGTTCGTTACTAAGGGTTGAGTATTAACTATAGGCCGGAAAAGAGTGATTACGGGAACCTCTGACACTACAACCGTAGTGGTCAAAGGCATATAAGGAGTTCCATTAACTACAATAGGTATGGGAGTCGAAGGACTCCCAATATCTTTTTGACTTGACTCAGTACTGATACTTGTATGATCACAAGTCTGGTAGGTGGAGGTGTGTGTACCACGTTTGATAACTTTATTCCTTTTAGAAGGAAAAGACTCAATATGCGGTGGTAACTTCAACAAATAGTGAGACCTATGAGGAAGCGGGTCTGGCTCCATGATGACTCAAGACATTAGATATAGAAACAAATCCTAAGGCCAACTAACAATCAAAGAGCACACCAAAATAAACAAAAAGACCAATATGCACACAAATAGGATAAAGTGGCTTAAAAGGGGTCTCCCTCACTAAAGTAGGTATGACTCACCCAAGAGGGGACTAAGACTCCCTTCAAAAGATCGTAGGTATCAAAATTAGTTATAAGCGCCCTCGTGGGCTTAACAATGTAGTTGGTCAACCCCCCCGGAGAGGTAATCCTCCATAAAGGTTGTGTGTTGTCCAACCCTTATCTGATTAGGGATGATTTTAAGGATGGAAATTTATTTCAAAATGTAGAAACCTTGGTGAATATTACTAGTCCTTAATATGTAAAATATAAAATGTTTGGCAATATCTTTGTAAAAATAATCAAATTTGTAAGAATTTTATATAGTTTCTGTAAAATTTTGTCTATTTTAAAGCTACAATAATTTTATTCTATAGAATTTGGGCGAAACAATTTTAGAAAAAATGAAAATTAGAGAATATTTTTTGGGGGAAAAGAATGGAAAATTAGCCCAACTTCAAAATTTATCCCCCAAAATCATCTTTGTATCTAACTCAGGGTTCCTGTAGAATAACCCCTGCAAGTAACCTATGTGGCTACCTATGTCAAGCAATTAAAGCCACCACGATATAAACAATGCACATGCAAACAATCGTAAGTCAGGTCTACCATATGGGTAGGGTAAAAAGCCCGAAATCATGAAAGAACTACCTCTCACAGAGGTAAAGGTACTAGCAAGACCCCCATATAAGAATAGATACCCAGAAATATCTTGATGCTAAGAAGGTATTGGAGGGATATCTCTGCAACCAACTTCGCGCGACCTCGTGCTTAACTACGATTTGAGCGAAGCCTCCTGACATCACCAGTTATACAATGTATTTCACCACTCCCTTAGCCAGACACATATGTTGAGTTTAATAGCCTTGGAGAAGTTTACTCACAAAATCCTATTCCAAGGCTCTAAATCTTAATCTAGTTTGTGTACCCTAAAAAATAAAATCGTTTCTAATCAATTTTAAATTTATCAGTGTTACTTTTAGTGGCTTTGTTTACTCAAAACATGTGGTCATGAAACTGATGATGTTGTGACTCAACAAGTAAAATAAATGAATATGAATATAATGCAAAGTCCTAACTTCAATTCTCAACAATTGATAATTTTTTCAAAATGGAACTTTCAATTCAACTCTGCAATTTCAAATAAGATGCAATCTTTCCATACATCTATTAAGATCAATGATAATAACCCAAAAGATAAAATGGCAACATGCAAAATTTATATTTTTTGTATTTTCAATATAAAGAAATGATAATGCAAGGACTGAACAACAACTTGATATATAAACCCTATTGTAAGAAAAAAGAGACAAACCAAGAAATATATCAAGAAGCAAACACCCATCCCAATATGCAAGGACAACTAATGAAAAATATGATGAGAAAGAAAAACCGTCTGAAAATTCAACCAAAGAAAGGTTTCCTATCACTCTGCATGCACTTAACAGTTATGACAGAGACCCAAGAAGACTCAAAAATCATCAAAACTTACCCAAAAAACACCAAACTTATCAATCAAGCCAACAAGGATGATGTACGCGACTGTTCAAGCAAAAACTACATATGTACGCGCCCTATAGAATGGCAACTCATGTATGTACGTGTCTATCAAGGGAAAAAATGTGTATATGTGTTAAAACACTGCTAAATTAAGGATAAGGCCAAGAAACATAGACTCAAAATGAAAATAGGTTGTCAAGCAATTATATGACAAGAAAACTCAAGCTAACTGAGAGCAATCAATGGAGAAAAACACTCCAAACCCCCAAAATAATATTTTTTCCCCAGTATGGTCGCCAATTCTGTTATGAGAAAAATCACTCTATGGCATGGGGTAAACCACAACCGACGGAATGACTACAGAAATCAACTCTAGTCTCAAGTATGTTATATAAACAAATATTATAACAAGACAAGATACATATCCCACCTCATTCAGACGTTATAAGAAGACCACTGTTGAGCACTCGACTCAAAGCTATATACCTGCAACTTGTCCTCAACAACCAAGATATGCAAGCATATGGTGATAATATATATAGTTAGCACATATATTAACATAATCCATCAATATTCATAACAAATATGCCCATGGAATAACAATTTAAATATTTTCAAGACATTTATTGGATGAGAAAAGAGTACTTCTCTTAAAATATGATCAACAAAAGTGTATGAATGGCAAACTTCTATGTCGGCACATCTTAGAACCGAGAAACTAAGTCCCTTCCAGCTAGGCCTCCACCACTTCAATCCTCTACCAAAGGAAATCTCATATAAGAGAGACAATGAGGTTCTCCATCAAAGAGGGAAGAGTTTGGGGTTTGAACAATGTGTTCGGACTTAAAAGGACAAAGGGATGCAGACTCAATATGAAGTGAATAATTTATTCAGAGTAACTTTTCTCTCTACGTTGAATTCTTTCTCTCTTCCATGGTTTGGATATGGCCCATTTATAGCCTTCAGATGGAACTGAAGGGTCGAGTCGGAACGTTTCTAGTATATGGAAGGTCGGGGATCATGGATCTCGTGATGTGACATGGAAACTCGAAACCATTTTTTTAATTTTGGGCACAAAAACTGATGTACATGGGTTGTAATGGTGCAACCTGCGTATACACATGATGTATAGTTGTTAGGGTGTGCATATGACGAAAAATATGATTTTTAGATCTGGGAATTTCAAAAAGGGACTTCAAGTATGCATAGGTAAATGGAAAAGGCCTTCTGAGAAAGTTGCATGGGGTTAGTCAAATCTTGCTATAACAATTATCATTAAAATAATTGACTATACTCTCACATATGTGATTGCAACAAACACAATAATTGACTTGTCAAGCAATAATTTTACAGGAGAAATCCCTACAAGCATATGGAGTCTAAGCAGCCTTTGATTATTGAATTTATCTAAGAACCAGTTGGAAGGGTAGATACCTACATCACTCAGTGATATATCTACTCTGGAACAATTGGACTTGGCGAAACAAAATTTGACTGGAGAGATTCCTCAAGAGATCTCTAAATTGTCAATGTTGGTTGTTTTTGTTGTTTCATTTAATAGCTTATGTGGCCCAATCCCAACAAGGACACAATTTTCTACTTTCATAGCATCATTTCAAAAGAATAAGTTCTTACATGGGTGTCCTTTAAATCCATGCAATGAAAAGAAAACACCAATGGGAGAAAGAAATAGTGGTATCAGTAATAATATCAAGGTGGGAGGTCTAAGTCATTTGAATGAAAAATGTCATTATTAACATTAGGTATGGGATTTGGGATTGGATTTGGGGAGTGGTTTCTATGTTCATAAATTGGGAAAGAGCTAGACATTGGGTGTTGGGTTTACCCTACAATAGATCACAATATTTCTATGGAGAATATTGACTCCCTACATAAGAATAATGTAAATATGTTTTATTTTGTATTTGGTTATTTCAAATTAATGATAAATAAAATAATTTACAAAATGTGTAAAATAATGAGAGAGATCATGTTTTTTTGTGTGTAAACCAGTTGGGAGAATTAGTAACTAGGTAGAATCACACTTGTTGGTCGAATCCTCCAGGATACCACTATAACCCATAACCCTCAATGTTTTCATGCAAAGTTCACCATCATGCATTTGAGGTTATCTAAGATTATAATAAAGGTGAGGTGGTTGGTTGGCATTAACACCATGAGTCCCATAAATCCCATGAAAAAGAAAATGATAATGATATAAAAAAATCTAAATATAACCATTAAAATCATAATAACATTTCATTCCTTTTCTAAATAAAAATCCAAAAAATATAAATATAAAATTAATAAATTAAAATTTATAATAATATTTCATTTTTCATATAAATGAAGAATATATCTTAAAATAAGAATCAATATCATTGTAATAGAATGTAATATAGAAAATAATAAAATGTAATATAGATATATCTTAATTAAGATCTTTTAAGCATGAAGAGGATATACATCTCAATTTCTTTTT
>JZKD02S0215988.1:136224-147249 GCA_000966675.3 Picea glauca
AATAATAATAATAATAATAATTTTGGATTACATTTTGAAAGAATCATGTAATGAATAGAAGACTGATGAATGAATAAATGAGTATGTTTGATTTAATAGGTTTGGTTGAAGCCATGTTAAGAAAGGGCAGTGAGGCCTTAGAGATAACTCAGCTGGGTTGAAAAGTCCCAGGTGATGTAGAAAGAATTGGAAGAAGGGGAGAGCCCTCAATTCTTTTCTTGTTGAGTATTATGTTTTCTCTGGGATGAGAGAGATGGTACGCTGATGAAAGTCAATGTTTTGGCACCATAGTCATGATCGTCGTATTGTTGTAGAAAAAATCAAGATTTGTTTGTGTTGCACTCATGAAAATATTAAGGATAATGTGATGAAGTGCATAAAGATATTCTAGGACATGTCTGAAAATGTTTTATTGTCTTAATGTTATGCACGAAATTTTGAAAGGTAGTTGTATGCCACAGATACCCAAGTAGAGTATGATTTAGGAAGAAAACCCTGATCGAATCAGGTTAATCAAGAACCTGACAGAGGAGATGAATGTGATTCATTCATTGGAGGGAAAATCGATCGCAGTCATCAAATCAACTTCAATATCCACTAGAGTTAACAGATCAAACACGAATCATTCGATTAGATTGACGGTCGAGGATAATTGCAGAATGCGAAGGAGAAATTAATGAACGTACTAGTTCATGGTCCACAATCAACCCGCATCGTTGATCTCGTCGGGGTGGATGATCAACGACCACGATTAGAAGAGTCGGGCGAGCACCTTTCATATTGCATAGATTAAACTCTCTAATAAAGAGCGAGTATATTGGGGTTCCACAATTGATGTGAATCATTGATCTATGAATGATTTGTTGGTGAACCTACAAGGAACCCACACGTTAATGTCGCATAAAACTCATACTGTGATTGGGTTCTATGGTTGAATTTAGCAAATCGAAGCTCTGTTCTCAATCTAAATTATCTGTTAAACACTTATCTGTTAAACACTTATGTGTTGGAATTATTATTTTCTGGAAATCATGTGGTTTAAAATCGATCGAGGGCTAAGATCGACGGCCCATGATCATTGTGGAAATTTCATATGCACATGGGTTACATCAAGACCTGTTCCCATAATTTAAACTGAATATAGCGTTGTTTTGAGTTTGGGATCTGATCGTAGATCGGACGACCCATATTCATTGCGGAGATTGGGAGGAGAGTTAAATCGCAAGCTAGTTGAGGTTTTGCAATTCCTAGTGGTCGTTGGATCTGAGGGGAGATGAATCTACACTTTTGATTTGTAGACACGGGATTATGCTAGGATCATATATCCTAGACACAGGGGCTGAAAGGATAATGCCTAAAAAGAATAGAGTCGAGGTCACAACTCTCAGTCGCATGGAAACAAAATGGAGTTCCTCTGGTCCAGTCAAGGAAGATAGATTTTATCACTTTGTGTTAGATTGTGATCATGGGGATTGGTTCTATGGGAATAAAGGTGCTCATAGCTAGCACATTGCATGGAATTTCTTCAAGGAAATGCATGTTTGCATGAAGGGAAGACAATGGACCTTCCATTGAGGAAAGAGGACCTTCTGAAAATTTTATTTACATTGTATGGATGTCAAACGAAAGAAAATTTGGGTGGCCATGAGTGTGGGCACCTTGGTTACTAATGAGGAAACAATGCTTGGGTTCATTGAAGAGAAAATTATAGTTTCATATGTTTTGACTTGGGATCATGACCAACTTGTAGAAGGAAGCACAGTTCATCTGCAATAATGAACAAGAATGAATAAGCCATGTGGTGAAGAGATTGGCTAAGCTCCAACACACCATGGAAGAGTGAATGTCATAAAGTGTGAAAAAATTGAAATCAATGCAAGGGTGCATTGGGTATGAATGTGGCCATGAATGTTGGAAAATTCATTAAAGTCAATTGATATCTGAATTACATTTTGAAAAGTTTGGTAGGCTGAAATGATGCATAGGTAAGGGATGGTTTTTTTTCCTCCCATGTTTACATAGATGTGGTGCAACTGTTAGAATGCACAAGTTAAGAAAGGTTGTGATGAAATTTTAAATGTGGTGAGAATATATATATATGAGAAACTAATAGTTTGTTTGGCTATGTAAAGAATGACTTGCAGGAAGAAAGAGTCTTGGATATGGAAATGTTGTAAGCCCATAAGGAAGACCGATTTCCTGCTGAGCTAAAATGCTATGGGGAGGGAATTCCCATTCTTGTGAATTTATTCCCAGTGTAGAACAAAACTGAAGAACAGAATGTGGAATTTGGAAATATGTGGGTGACAGATTTACAGGAAAATTCTGAATTAAAAATAATAATTATGATGATTTCTCATGAATTTTCGTATACCTGTGATATAGGTGAGATGAAAATATCTATCTAGAAAGGATAGATGAAAGATGTCGATATGAAAGGCATGAAAAATGGCTATTTTTTAGCCATGAGAACCTCGTGGTAAGCCATGATCGCCTAGAATATGTTGCATTGAGGTAACACAAGCCGAAGGGATGCCTCGGCAGCACAATTCTAAGGGATGCCTCAACTATAAGGCTCAATAATGTCTCTGGGATTCTTCCTATGCGAGAAAACCTTGGCAAGGAAAGATGGATCACCCGAGCAACTGTATAACAGAGAAGGGGATGCCTAAGCCTGGGCCTGGAGGGTGAGTGTCAGCAAGGAAGGGGAGACTTTAATAGTTCCTTTAAACTATTGATTGGGATCATGCACACAATGGGTATGTCAAGAAAAAAAAGTGAGCATGGATAACAAGACAACCATGTGGATACAAATCCACAAACTTCGCAAATAAGTATTGTGCTAGATTATGAAATTTTCCTAGAATTTTATGCAATAGTAAAATGTTTTTTGCATGAGACTATGATTAATGTGCTTGTTGTCCAAGAATTATTGAAGGTAGGTGAGGCAGGTTAAGAGTTTGAAGAAGGCCCTGACCAAGAAAGAAGGTCAATACTTCTGAAGTGGATGAATGAGAAAGGCATGACAAGTGTTACTGAGAAAGAAAACTGAGGATGGTGTTCCTTTTTAAGGGGGAGGGGATTGTAACACCCCTGTTTCCCCCAAATTGTAATTAATCATTAATTAGGATTACCATGTTGTGGCATGGGAACAATGTAAATGTATTATTGTTTGAATTTCCAATAACTAGCTGTGGGAGTGAATCCTTGAAAGTACTAGCCATGATATCACTAGAGGAAAGAATGTGAAAGTGATAAGAGAACAATTAATATGAAAAGGACTGGTGGTTGAACCATCAACCACCCCAATGAATGGAAGCATGGTATAGCTGCAGAAGGTCAGCCTGAAGTACCATAGGGTCTGACAAACCCAAGCTGACCCGGGTTTCCTTCTGACAGAAGGAAACATGATAGGACGGATGTGCGTTAAAGGAATGTAAGAGAGAATAAAAATAAGAGTGGAGGATGTGAGGAACTCTCCAGTAGAGAACGAGTTGAAGGACACGAGCTTGATGCTGAGGAAGCATCTGATAAACCTCATCGAGGTCATGATAGAGAGAGATAAATATCTGAGACTATGCATAGAACGAGACTTGAGCAAAAGGCTGTGAGCTTGATGTTGAGGAAGTACCTAATAAACCTTGCAGAAGATGTGAAAGAGAAAGGATCGTTGAGAATTGGCATAAATTCCCTAGTGATATCATGGCTTGGAATGGGGGTGTCCAGAGCACTAAGAATGAATGCCTCTGAGCCTATGGTTGGGTGGAAAGGTGAACACCCATAGTCAGTTAGTTAACTACAACATGTAATAGATAAGTATTCTCATATCCTGTGTATTTAAGTTGTAACTGTGAATTAAAGTTGGATATCCTATGAATGTTGCAGGGACGTGCATTTTTTCTTAATGGTTATATTGTATCCCTGTAACTCTGCCCAATTGTGTATTTAATAAAATAAGGAATTATCTGGCTTGTACACATAAATTCATGAGCCCTGTGATGGCTCAAGTTAAAAATAAATGAACTGTGAGTTTGTTGACCTTGGGAATAGCCTCATGTGTGCATGCCGACACTCCCATTCATTCTGAAAGAAGGAGTGTGTTAATCTTGGGAGAGTTACTGCATGTATGCACAGAGTCTCTACGAGGCGGGAAGAGACCGAGAACCCCCTTAAGTTCTAGAGTTGATAAATGAGCGCAAGGGGTGCATGAAAGATTTCTCTAAGTGTTAATTTTAGTATAATTAGCCAAAATACCTAAGTACTTAAGGAGCTGACAAACTTCAGGAAGGATAGTGAGATTCAAGCTATGAAAGGAGAGATCCTTCTATTTGGAATATGAATGGATGAGATTAGTTCAGGAGGAGCTGAAGTTCCTTACAATCATTGGATTTGGAGAAGGAGCATGGGAGTTAACCCTCAGAGCGGGCGGGAGTTAACCCTCAGAGCGGGCGGGTCTGGTGAATGGAGCATATTCATCGTACAGGAGGTGAATCCCCTGAAGTCTCGAAGTCCCAAAGTTAATATAGGTCGTAGATATGAGGATGCCTGGGAACTATCTCGACTGTCATATCTATGATATAATCATCTCAGCGTTGACCACTTCGGGAGGACAGAGGTTTGGTAACACAAAATCCCCCGAAGTCCCGAAGTCCTAAAGCTAATCTGGGTCATATATCTAAGGATTCCCAAGAACTATCCTGATCGTCGGATCTACAATATAGTCATCATGACATTGAACACTTTGGGAGGAAAGAGGTTTGGTAACACCAAAACCCCTGAAGTCTCGAAGTCCCAAAGTTAATCTCGACCATGGATCTAAGGATCCTTTGAGATCCCTCATGATTGTTTTATCGAGGGGACGTGTGTATTACGTCAAGATCATGTGAGGGCCCATGTGTCGACTCACAGTGTTTCCAAGTGTCCTTCTCGGAGTGGAAAAACAATGGGACCCAAGGGACTCTTGAATGGAAGTTACAGGCCGTAGATCTATGGGGTCACATACATACCCTCAGACCGTCATATTTAGGTTTTGGTCAGCTCAACATTGACCAAATATGGGAGAAAAGAGGATTTTGCATCACAAAACTCCTGAAGAGCCGAGAGCCGAAGCATATCTGATTCATCCAAGCCAAAGGCACAGGTGTCGTCAGATCCTGCAGTCCATAGAGAAGTCACTCCAGGAGAATTGAAGTGTGAAGGCATGAGGATTTCCAAAGGCCGAAGTCCCAAAGTCATCACATTCATCCATTGGAAATGGACATGTGGTAGAAGATTTGCCATTTTGGAAAAAATTCACTCCAGGAGAAAAGGAAGTGTGTTGAACAAGAACTCGTGAAGGCCGGAGAGTTGGAGTTCATCTGATTCATCCATCAGTTGAGGATAGGTGTCAGCAGATCTTCCATTTCAAAAGATAGCCACTTCGAAGGAAAGTGGGGTCGCGCGAGTTAAGAACTCCCGAAGCCCGAATTTCCGAAGTAAATCATGACCATTGATCTGAGAGGGACACGCTTTAGCATATCATGGAGTCTGGAAATGTGAAATATGGAGGAAATGAAGGGAGAAAGTGGATCATTGACCAAAAGTAGTATGAAGCTCCAAAGGTAATGAATCATCCTAGCCGTCCATTGTTGGAACACGCAGAGACTAGATATTTAATCGAGGGGAAGTCACTCTGGAGGAATTGAGAAGTAAAGGCACGAGAAATCTAGAAGTTCGGAGCGTTGGAGTTCATGAGAACCATCCATTGGGATAGGACGCATTGCGTGAGATCTGTTACTTCGGAGGATTGGTACTCCGGAAGGAAGAACGTGGAGGAGCGTTGAATGCAAGTCGCCTGAAATGGGGAAAAGGACGGATATCGATCGTTGATCAGGGAAAACACATGGCACTCAATATGTAACTTCAGGTACGAAGCACTTCGGAGGAAAGAGGTGTTTGGAGCGTTCGAAACTCTTGAGCGTCGAAGTCCTGAAGTAAATCTCATTCATTGGTTGTGAAAGAAGTGTGGACCGTAGATCTGGTCTGTGTGTGTTTGTGATTTCGAAGTTCAATGGATTTGGATTCAGATGTGTCGAGAACACCCGAAGCCTGAAGCTCCAAAGCGCCCTTTGAGTTGGCGCCTGGGCACAACCCAAGGTCATATGAAGGAAGGGGCCTAGCATGGAAAGCTAGTGTCTTCTGTTCAAATCCTTCAAAGGGGCTAGGAAAGAGCCCACAAATTTGGAAGAACTTGCACTTTGGTGAAAGGGGAAACTAAAGAGAGTTAAGGGAAACAAAATTTTGATGCCCCACCCCTTAAAAGAGAACCTAGGGTTCGGGTGTGTTACACCACCAATTCTAGGAACTCAGACTCTCAAGTTCTTTTGTGTCTCATATTCCCTGGTTTTTGTGTTTAATAAAGCAATATTGCAGTCCTGTGTTCCCTCTCTCTTTTATCCTGTCAATTTTGTAGGCATTATTTATCAAATTAGGTCTATTTTTTTTAAGGTATAAGAGAATTTCTAGTTGTAATGGTCTTCTATGGAACCATCTTGGAGTTATTTCAAGATTATCAGATGCCTTGAAGAAATTTCTCAGGAATTTTTTTCAATGCTTCACTAGTTGTCAGCAAATATGGGGGATTTCGAAAATGCCTTGGACTCCTTGACACAGAGAATGGAATTTACGAAAATCAAATTTTAGTAGTTCAAGGCATAGGTTTTATCTCAACACTTGGTTTCTACCTCTATAAATCTTGGAAAATTTTCTTGTCAAGATGGAAATATTGTTAATGGCAATGCATCTCAAGGAACGACAGCTATGGACACCAAAGATGGGCCTATGTAGCAGGGAAGCACCCTGGAAATTTAGGATTCTGCCACTTCATACCAGTAGATTCTTTTTAATGTCTCAAGATTACTCGACCAATATGTAAAGGATGTAATCAATTTAGAAAATCAAGGATTTAAGTTGGAAAAAGCTCTTAATTTCACTATAATAGCAGTAGAAATATGTATCAACTGCGAGCCTATTTTGTAAAACATGTTTGGCTATTGTTTGCCTCGACACAACCATATTTTTATATAATATAAGTTCAGTTTTTGTTATAACAAATGGGGGAGAAAGGGGATGGTTTAATGTTAACCAAGTGTACATACATGTTGGGGGGTGTTTACCAAGTCACCAATATTTTGGGGTGGGGTGATTAGTACAATCAAGAAAGCCTAGCATTGAAGTAGAGGAAGGTCATCCAACCCTCAGTCTAAATATTTAAGTTCTTCCCTAGGAAGGATGACTAACATTTTAGGTTTTTTATTAAAGGATATTTTTTTTGAAGGTCCTTGAATTTAAAGCTAATATTTGCACTTTTTTGTATATGGAATTGTTTTTATAATCTGAGAATTTGTCCAGAGTTTGAAATTATTTTTGTGTTAAACAATTATATACTTGGGAAGCATTCATGACATTGCATGGAAAGTATCTTATCTTATCCCCTTGAATATTTATGGGTCTTCAATGAGCTATAATTTTTTTTTTTAGGGACCTAACCTCCCTAACCCCTCAGGTAGGTAGAATAATATGTTTTCTATGTAATAAAGGACAACATTAGTGCATAAGTCCTATGCAATAATGTGAACATGTCTAATGTGAGAAGAGTTAATACAATCTTCTACTTCCAAAATGATATTCCTCCCTCTAGAATGTTCACCAGAAGATATAAATAGTATAAATAGGAGTAGAAATAATGGGAAATATTTGTCTTGAGAATAATTTTGTATCTAAGATCTTATCTATTGGAGGTTGCCCCCTCGAAGAGGCAAGTGAACTTTACTTTCATTATAATAAATGTGAAAATTATGGAATCAATTGCTTCATTGTGCTCTATATTTTGTTATTTTTGTTGGTAAGTGTTATAATATTTCTATTACTGCTTTGCATAATACATCTGGTACCTTACAAGTGGTATTAGAGAATTTTCCTTTGCAGAAATTTTAGACAATTCTTTTCAGGCCAGAGACTTGTACTATCGATGTCTTTAAAGCACAAAGATATGTCGTTCTGTGGGTAAAATTCTAGTTGGAGAGGAATACATGCCAGAAATACAGATGGTTTCATAGGTTACTCGAAACACTATTTCACCTAGTTGGAAACCTATGTAACCCCTATTGGTAACCCCTTCGAGTAGTACCACATTAGAAAACACCTGTACTCAACCATTTACTCCCACATATCCTCAGGTATATAGGGAGTCCCCTAGGTCTTATGAAACCATCCCTAGATCATCTTATCAGCTACTTAAATGCTATAGAAACACCAAGAATATCACTCGGGAAGACTGCTCTCATGTACCTGGATAATCCCCTAGTATAACTAAGGGTACTGTCACACCTCCTTAGTTGGTGCACTAAGATATTGGGCTGAGTACTATTGTTTGACCCCACTGGTATATCAGAGAGCTATAGCATATGGAAAACCCTTGTCCACAAGAACCCTCAAAACCCGCACCCTTGATGTTGACACATAACAAAACAAAAATAGAAGGGAACTTTTGTAGTGCAACCCCGCCTCCTACATATAGGTTGCAAAATTCCTACACAAATTTCCCTATTAATTATTTGGGCATTCATTCATTGTAGTATTCTTCAGGCTGAATAATAATTCTTCCAACACTATTATTTGGAACCTATCCCATTGGATTCCTCTCTTCGCCCCGATTAAAGTAATACCTATCACTTAGAATCCTTTTTTTGTGTACCCACCCACCCTTCTTGACACTCTTATTTGTGACCTATTCCATTGGATTCCTCTCTTTTCACTTATCGTAGTGGTACCCCTCACCCATAATTTTTTTTGTGTGAACCCACCTACCCACTTCTATTTGTTTAATTTCCCAATGGCCCTCACCTGCAACCAGGAAATCATTTTCTTGCAAACTGAAACCCACTAGAACAAGACTATCATCCAGACCATGACTTCCAAACTTACTACCACCAATTCCAAAGTTGACAAACTCATTTCTTGATTTGATTCCACCAAGTCCAAATTTGACCACCTCAATACCCGATTTTACTCCCTAGAAGACACCCTCAAATAATGGATGAGCCAATTATAGGACCATACCTCCTCTTACATACCTTTACACTCTAAAGGAGTTGACTCCTCCCATACCATGTTCTTTCAGACCAACCCCCTTCATTGTGACTTTTGTCTTCCCAAATTTGATGTGAATAAATTTGATGGACGAGACCCCACAGGATAGGTTACTCAAATGGAACATTATTTCTCCTTGATGTTATTACCAATGATTTGGAGAAACTTCATACCATTGTCCTTTATTTGGATCATGAACGTTGGCAATGGTGGTAATGAAAAAAAAATTTACACCAAGGATATATTGCTTAGACCCAGTTTGTTGTTGACCTCTATAAACGCTTTGACACCGACACCCATCATTTAGGGGTATTCTTTAATATCACAGGAACACTGATGTTATGAAGTAAGTTTACTATAGCGAACCCCTTGTGCGGTTAATTAGGGGTATTCTTTTATATCTCATGAAATTAGTGGTATTGTTTAATAAACTTTTAGGAGGTGGAGATGAAATTAGGGGTGTTGTTTAATATCACATGAAAACAGGTGTTATGTAGTAAGTTTCCTACCATGAACCCCTTGTGGGATTAATGTATGTTGGTTGTTAAGGTTTCCTTGTATATTGTTCAAACAAAGGTGCACTATACATGTATAACAATTCCACAATAAACATCTATAGCATATCCACATTAATCRCTAGATGTAAAMATTATAATTTAACCATGTAAAGTAGTATATTTATCTCAARCATATTATTGACAACTTTCTTGAGGATATTATAATKTCCATATCAAAGAGGCACAATCTTGTGATGAGGGCCTTCAAAACCATCCTTTTAAATGTGAATCCAAACTYTGTCATTGATTTGGAAGTTGGGAKGAACATGAATCATATCATGTTTAAGCTTGTTCTTTGTGTTAGACTACTCTAAAATACCATGAACTTATCTCTCAATATACTAAATATATTCCTTTGAAAATTGTCTTCCTCATYATTTTCTTTCTATGYTAATAATCTAATATTTACTGAATTAGACAACCCATTGGTAACRATAAAAGGGTTAGATACATCAATTAGCATTGTTGGTTGGAATCCCAATAACACTTCAATGACTTATAGATATGTGTTGGATTATACTATAGTTATGTTGAATGTAGCATGGGAGTGAAGCATCCTATGTGCATTAGTGAGAATTATTATACATGTGCATGTGTACAATAATCCCATTAACTACTTTTGTATATCTATTGTTTGAGGATTAAATAATATAAATATGTTAATTCTGATATCCATAATCCTCTAAATAAATTTAGATAATGTGTTGAAAATGTTGAAGGTCTCAAAGTCTTGATCATAAATAATAGAGGTAGAGAGTCCAAAGAAAACCCACATGTTCACAAAGGATAAGAAACCAAATAGTGCATGTATTACAAAATGGTGCTATTACAATAATCATATAAATGCAATCCAATACTACATAAAAGGTGTCATGCTAGCACTTAGTGGCAATAACTCCTATTATGAAGACCATGGAGATCGTCTCCCAAGGCATGCTAGGAATCAACAAGAATATGTACAACTCCTATTTTTCACTTTGGAGGTTTAGTGATGACACATATAATATATAAAAAAAATGTAGTGCTCCATGTCAGAGATTATCAAGTTGGATGGAATAAGCATTTATGTAGAATCGTTTTGTTCTTTTGGATATTAAAATGACATGTTAATTTAGAGAATTGTTCATTCGTAAATAATTGTTAATGAAAATAAATTTGTTTCATTAAATTTCAATTAAATTTCGTTTTTTTTTTTTTTTTTCATTTTGAATATCACTTTCTTAAATAATTATATTTCCCAAACACCTTTGTAAAGACATGGAATTGTTCTGTAAGAGTGAATTGACACCACTCAACTAATTTTTTCAATTATTGCTCCACAAAATATAAAAAAAATGTA
>JZKD02S0215988.1:171751-208655 GCA_000966675.3 Picea glauca
AACCTGACATCATTGGAAGCCCTATGGCCACTCGCGAATAATATTATGCACCCAGCAGCAGCAAGAAGAAAAAGAAGGAAGATATGTGGGAAATAAACAACGCATCAGTGAAGATGGCATCCAATTCACCTAAAGATGAGGAAGTAAGCTAAGAAAAGGGAGGGGAAGAAGACACACAAAAGTAAGGCGAAGTAACACCACCTAGGGGTCCCATTGATGAGGTTGAGATATCCAAGAAAAGAAAGGTTTCCCCCACGTAACCTTCATCATGGAAGAAGTCCAAAGCTAGTAATCCCAAGCTGCAAAATGTGCTCGTGGTAGATGACATCGACCTCATCATCGTCGTCGTATCAGATATATCAGAAGATATTTTACAATGCAATGAAGAAAAACAAGAAACCATGTATGATTGTATTGAAGAAGAGTTGAAAGGGTTACAACAAGCCCTCTACTCTATCTGCGCAATATATACTACACCTTCGACATCTGAAGGGATTGAGTTGGGAGATGAGCCTACCCAACTATGAAAAATAACAGATGTGACCGAAGCTCGCCTTTGTCGTGTCCAGGAGGAAAAGGAGAAGGCCATAGAAGAATTAAAGAAAGAAAAAAAGGAAGCCATAGAGAAATGTTGGGTTGTGAAACAAGAAAAAGATGACCTCTAGGCGAAGCTCACAGAGGATAGAGCGTAGATCTAGAAGGAGAAATAACAACTGATCACAAAGCATATTGGAGTTAAGGAAGCAGTCACTAGAGCACTTCGCTCTGTGACGAGCTTAGATCATATGGACGAAGACCCAGTGGAGAGTGAAGTGTGGAATCGTGTTGAAGCCATTCAACAGCTCCAAGTAAGAATGGCATAATTGGAACTACAAGCCATGCCCAACACTCTGCAGGAAGTGCGGGATCAGAGAGAAGAAATTGCCTGAAGCATAGTCCATAGAATCAAGGCATTGGCCTTAGAATGAAAACAACTCAATAGTCAAAGTGCGTAGACCTACGAGCACCTTGGAGAGGACCCTCCACTAAGGACACTAGAGTCACAGCTCCAGGAGGCAAAGAATCAATAAGCAACAATGCAAGCACAGTTAAAGCCACTGTTAGTGGTTGAGAGGATGAAAATGTCCCAGGAACAATGGACGGTTGAGAAACAGGTCCATGCCATCTAGATCAAAGTCATGGAAGTCACCCAGAGGCTCCATCTAGTGCAGGATGAAGCTTGCACACTTTTTGAGGAGATTGAAGGACAAGGTGCACAACTAGAACAATTAGTCACCTTAGTTGAACAACGATTGGAATGACCTGTCACCGAGAAGGTCATCTAGGATTTCACCGAGTAGGAGGCTCTGGCTAAGTAGCAGGTCGAAGAAGCTCGAGCTAAACTTGAGTCCTTAGAGGCAGAGTTACCCAAATTAGAGTGACTCGGGATGAGTCACGGGTGAGTGTTGAGGGCATGTTGGCCCTTGACCAAGTTTTGGAGAACTTGGGTCATGTTTGACCAATTTTGGGACTTCGACAGGCTGGTCAAAGATGAAGCACAAGTCAAAGCGCATATCGCGGGATATCGCCCCCTTTTTAGAGATTTTTGGGATTAGGGTTTATGTAACAAGTTATGGGATGTCAACCCATGGGTTTACACATTCTTAGGCCCCTTTTTGCAATGTATAAATAGATATATAAGTAATGTAAGAAGTACTAGGTCTAGAAGAGCTAAGTGTAAGGCAAATGGATTAGTGCTAATATTTTTGAACTCTCTGTGCATACTGAGTAAGACTTGCAAAGCTAAGTGCAAGTGGTTGTAAGAGACTGTGTAAAGGATTTGTGCTATGACCTAGCTCGGGGAAGGAGGATCTGGCGAGGTGTGCACAGATCTCCTGTCCTATGCAAAGTGGGTTTTGATGCTCTGTTCATGTAAGAATATTGATCGAAGATCATAAAGAGAAGAAGAGTTGGTCGATGTAGACCCATGCTGGGGGTGAACCACGTATATCTTGTGTTATGGTTGCTATGTGTGATTGATGTGATTTATGCTTAGTGTTGTTATCTTCATGTATGTTGAATGCATTTGATATAGTATCTTAGTGCTTAGTAATGTGAATGAATGCTATATCTGATCTATTTCTATGTGATAAGTGCTTGGATGTGTTAAATCTTGATGAGTACCGTGTTGCTCTGTAATTAGGGTTTTATCTGTGATGTGAATAAGGGTTAAATGATAATGAATGCTAACTGTTAAGTGCTCTGTTAAGTATTATAATCACAGATCTGTGTCCCAGCTAGGTTGTAGACACTTGAGTCTTGCAACCACCCCTACCTCTACCTCGGGTGAGACTTCATCTGCTTCATAGGTGTTGTCGAACTGGCCGGTAGTTAGGGTTTTGTTGGTGCATTGTTAAATCGTTGAATCATGGGTCTGCCCCTGTGACAACAACATTATATGTTCAGAATCAACATGACGAGCCCGACTCAATGGAACTGGTTTCACCTGATTTTGAGCATTTTGATTTTTAGGCATTCTCGGATCCATTTTGGATCATGCCTCCACACTAAGACCTTTTGGTCCTCCAAAAGGGTATTAACCAGTTGTCAAGTGCAGAATAGGCCACCCCAATTGTTCGTTGTCCTTAAACTCTATCCTGTGCACCTGTTGCATCATAATAAATTTCAAAACAACCATGACAATTGAGATCATATTGTTAGCCACTTGAACTCGTTCACATCTTACTGAAGCCACTACCATCCATGTTGAAAACATAAGCATCGATAACATTAGAATTATGACTGCAAATGAACTAATATGTTTGATGTGCTTGCATGAGATTGGCTTATCTTGAAGCAAAGTATGATTACATTTCCATTCAACAACCATCTCATGTTCATGTTTAAGATAAACTGCTTTATTTGGAACGATTATAGGTTTTTTGCTTGCATAAGTTTCCTTCCTTGATTGTTCCATTGTTTGAAGAGATTGATAAGTTTCCTTCCTTGATTGTTCCATAAGGGCTGCCTAATACCATTCCACATTTATTTAATGACAACACATCACACGTTACCTCATCCACAAACTTTGATGAAATTGCAAACTTTAAAGGGCATTACTTTGATATGTGCAATTTATGATTGTTTCTTATCCATTTAAGTGAGTAAGTTTTATGATGTATCTTAGTATTCAATCCCAATTGTTCAACCACTTCCTATGAAATCAAGTTAGATTGAGATCCACTATCTATCAATGTATCGATCTTAGTATGTTTCATTATCACCCTTATATGAAACAATTTACTTATATAATCATATCCATCATTAATTTTACCTGTCAAACTAACTGTTGTGATTTTAGTCTCATCACCTGAATCATATCCCAAGTCTGTTGGTTGCATTGTTGTTGCAATTGTTTGCCTCCCTTTCCTTTCTTTGAACCATTTCAGTCTCTTCTCTGGATGCAATTTCCAGCAATGGTCATCATCATGCCCTTCTTTCTTGCAATTCTTGCAAGAGATCTTCCCTTCCTTCATTGTCTCTAAATTTTATTTCTTTCCATTCCCCTTTCTTTTGTCTTCTTTCGTTGAAGACAATTCCCCTGATACACCAACTCTTGTTTTCCCTGCTTCAATGTATGTTGCTTGAACATAAAACTCATCAAGATTAGTAGGTCCAAACATAAATATAGTGTTACGTATATGTGCAGGTAAGCCTCCTATATACTTCATAAGATTTTCTTACGTGAAGGAGGAGTTTTAGGAGGATCCTCTCCTTCTTTGATTTTGTCTTGTTTTGACGATTACCCTTGAAAAGGCCTCTTCTGTTCCAAGTAATCATCATATAATACCTTCACCATATTTGACATAGCAAAGAAAGTATTTCAAAACTCTATCTCGTTTTGAGACATTCCTTCTTTAGATGACATATTCTCACTTTGAGAAGTCCTCTTTCTTGATCCAATCTCAATATCCTCTTCTACAAGCTCACCTTCACCATGACTTATCTTTTCCCTGGTAATCATGCAAACTCAAAAAAACAACAGTCAACCTTCACTGATACCACTTGATCCGAAAATGATCTTTAAAGACTTGGTTGAGTTTTAAGAATGCGTTCAATTACCATTTATTAAATTAAGAGAAGAAGAAGAACTTAATAAAATAATATTGCAACCATCATAAAGAATGTAGATCAGAAAGTAAAAATAAAGAACAAAAAAAAATAACAACAAGGTTGATAAGAGAGTTCAGAAAGATTTCTTATGTCTCTGGGCCTTTGTCTTAGTGGGGGAGGATTTCTTATTTCTCTTCAATGTTTAAAAAGTACATCATAAATGTATCAAAAGGATTACAAACTATTCTGGTTGTTTTATGCTAGACCTCAAGAATCCAACACAATTGACGACATTGAAAAAGGTTGAGTGTAGCTCCCGAAATTGGCCTCCAAAGTTCGCTTCCTCAATGGATTCCTTGCATCAAAATGGCTTCAAGCTTCAAAAACTCATCATAATTTTTCTAATATGAACCACCTGGACTATCAAAAACCTCCGATTTATACAGGATTTGAGTTGGTGATCCTATCCCAACATCCTCCCAAGATTTGGCCTCAAAAAGGGCTCTAGATCCTCAGTTTTGGGAAAAAATATCCCAAAATCAGCATAAAAAACCATTAAAAGGTTATTATAAAGTTTGAAAACCCATTTTCCAACAAATTATTGGGTGCAGCCCCTTTCTCTCAGGCCCTTGGTCATATGGGCGCTACCATATGGCCGAGGGATAGACACTGGCCCTAGTGCTCTGGTCAATCCTAAACCTCTGGTCGTATGGTGTCCATGTGCCTTGGCCTTAAACTCTCCACGCGCCCAGCTTGGCTCCTGGTCTATAGCCATCGGTCGGTCATGATAGCCCCCACCGACCGATTCTTACCCTGAAATCTCTGGCTATGTCAATTAAAAACAATAATTCACCATATATTATACCAAGTAACACATTCGCTCATGTGGCCAATGCATGGTGGTTATTCCATTTTCGTCCCATGATGTCAGGAGTTTGATCCTAACCAAGGTGGAAACAAAATTTTTACACAACCAACATTGGTTAAATCTGGGGTGCCACGTGGTGCCCTGTGATTGGGCCACATGTCACCCTATGGTTGGCCCGTATGGTCCAGTCACCACACAATAAGCAATCGATTCAACATGCACATCACCTACCACGTCACTATCGTACAGTCATGTGTCATACCCTGAGCCTGCCACGTCAACATTTGTACAACCAAGTCACCTGTCGAGTCAATTGCCACATTAGCATCCATACTACCTAGTCACCCTACCATGCTATCATCTGTACTTCTACATGTTAGTCGGTTATTGGGCCACGTCAACATTTCGTACAATGCGACGTGTCGCATCCATATAGTGCCACATGTGAATTTTTTATTGGTCCACATAAGCCCCTGAAAATGCCAAAAAAGAGTGACATGTGTCACCTCCTCGTGTTTCCATGTGTCCCTATTGACTCCATCATGACATCATGCTAATGTCACCTATCGTAATGCTGACGTCAGTAGTAGGACCTGTTGACTTTGATCAGTTGACTTTTTGCATGTTTGGGAAATCGATCAGAACGCAATATCTTTCACATACAGTGTCAATTTTTGGAAAAACTTATATGATCAGAATCGACACGCTGAGCCCGACACAATGGCACTGGTTTCGTCTAATTCTAAGAAATTTTATTTTTAGGCCTTCCTGGACCCATTTTGAATCACTACGTTAGAAGAGAGACCATACAGTGTCGAAGTACACTAACATCTTCCATACCTTGCACACAAATTTAGGTATTAAATACTCTGAGAAACACATGGTCCTTAAGTATTACAGTGTTCTACATAGGTACAAACAAACAAATATTGAGTTCTTGCACATCTCCTCACTGGGAGTCGCTTACCAATATCATGTCAAGATGGAGCAAAAGTTCAAGAAAACGAATAAGCAGGATTTCAACTCTTTAAACCCATTGTAGTAAAATCATGGTAAAGGTGGCTGTAACTTCCAAAGACAAGGACAAAGTAAGGTGGCCAGCTCAAGGACAACCAATCCAAGCCACTAGCAAAGAAGGGTAAAGAGAATTCAAAGAAGGACATTGGAAAGTGGTGTGAGTTCCACAAAATCGCTTGGCACAACACTGATGAATGTCACTCCAAACAATCATTGTTGGCTAAGATGAAATCGTTAGATTCATATGCCGACTCAAAATCTGATTCAAAACTGAATAAGGGAAAACAAATCATTGACATAGAACCTAGTGTCATCGTCCCTACCACAAAATTTCAGCTAGAGGAACCAAAGCATCTTGAAGAGGGGGAGAACCTCTTCCACTCACAAATGTGGGTGAAGGGGACCCCCCTCCATTTCATTGTTGATAGTGGTATCTAGAAGAGCCTAATGTCAACAGATGTTTTCAAGAGGTTGAACCTAACAATGATGTTGCATCCTCGACCATAAACCATTGGCCAGCTTAGTCAGGAACGATACATCCACATCAGCAAGTAATGTTGCATGCACTACGACATCAAACCCTTCAAAGACGATATATTGTGTGATGTCTCCCCTTTTGAATTTTGTGATTTTCTTTTAGGACAACCATATATGTGGAGGCGTCATGGTTTTTATAAATCTAGGCCCTGTAGTGTCATTATTACTTTGGGAGGTCAACTCTACAAGGTACCATAGGTAGTCCTAACTATTGTGGTCTTTTTGATATTCACAAAGTAGTGTCGAAAGGAAATGTCTTAGATTGGGAGATTCATCCTCTTTATGATCTATTCATAAGGTTAACGGAAGTTTGTTGCAACTACCAAAACCTTTGCATGAGGTCTCTCTACATGACAACAACGCGTGGAAAAGATAGTAGAATAACACAAAGGCATCTTTTCCTCACCTACTAGGGTGCCTTTGCAATGTCAAGTAAAGCAATCAATTTATTTGACACCTAGTGCTCCTCTTCCTAACGACATTATATATAGGCATTCTATTATGGAGAATGAATAAATCAAACGCCATATCCGAGAACTAATTCTAAAGGGCCACATCAGACCAAGCTCCTCACCTTGTAGGATCCCAACTATTTTGGTACATAAGTTGGACATGATATGGAGAATTTGTATTGATTACATAGCCATGAACAAGATCATGGTAAAAAATGGGTACCCCATCCTTCAGATTGATGATCTTCTCGATCAGCTCAAGGGAGAAATTTTTTTCAGTAAGATTGACCTGAAGTCAGCTTGCCACCAGGTGTCGATTGAGAAAACTGATATATGGAAGACGACCTTCAAGCCTAAATAAGGTCTATTCAAGTGGTTGGTCATGAATTTGGGCTTGACTAATGCCCCATCCAAATTCATACGAATGATGGATGATATATTTCATTCATTCACAAAATCCTTTGTGGTCATATATCTGGATGACATCCTCACCTTTAGTAAAACCTGGGTGGAACATTTGAAGTGAATTTAGTAGGTCCTAGGCACCCTAAGACAACACAATTTATATGCCAATTTGGAGAAGTGTTCCTTCAATGTACAAAGAATCCAATATTTGGGATACATAATGGATGAGCAAGGTGTGCATATGGATCCAACCAAGATCTAATTTATCCATGATTGGCCAGCCCCGAAGAAACTAACTAAGCTCCACAACTTCTTGGGCCTTACCAACTTATACTATATGTTGATGTTGGGCTTCTCTCATATCGCTTGGGCTCTAAGCCAAGTGACCAAGAGTGGAATGAAGACCAAGTTTGTTTGGGCTGCATCCCCCCAAAATGCTAATTTTTCACATGCAACTCTGTGTGACTAATTTTCAGATCTGAAAATTGCTTCCTAGTGAACTAATAGTAAATCCTAGCTATTATCACTGAACAATTTTACATTGAAAATTATTGACTGAAAATATATGCAACAAAAACAACAAGATCAAAGATCAATGATCAATACACATATGAGATAAAAAATTTATATTCTGTAATCAAGTTAATTTTAGAAATTATGAGGGAAAAATCATCCCTCACATTGAATACAATTTCACGAAAATATGAGGACAACCTTGTCCTCCAATAACCAGACCACCTATACGAACTATTGATGTCACCTATACTAATGTTGACGTCATCCTGTACAAACATGATCCTTCCCATAAAAATTTGTACGGATGTACACAGTTCACCTTAATGCAACATGCATACATGTGCAGTTGTGCCCACTGCAACCCACACATATGTGATTATTCCCACTACAACCCGTGTACATGTATGAAAACCTGTACAGACACTTCACTCAAATCATACAATTTCTTCCTTTTGTGGTTTCTTCTCTCCTAGGCCAAATTTTTCAAAGTTATAGACATTCCTTTGCTGAAGTCACCAAGCTCCTTAGCACAAGTGCAGACTCACTTATGATAATTCCATCATGTCTCCACACACACACTACATAATTAAATGTCACAATGACCTCTCTCTCATTTATATACAATTCTTAGGGGTCATCATAGAATCCCCTCCACAAGTCAACATCAAATAAGAGTTTCTTGTGGGTGTGAAACCCCAACAAAAACCCACAAAAACCATTACCAAACCCATGACACCCAACTTCATTCTAGAGGTGGTTTTCACCAAACAAATAGTGTAATGTGGTACCCACGATGATTCCCACATGCCCAACACCTAGGGCATGAGAGAATACCTTCTTGAAGCTACAAAAATCAACACTCCCTCTTAGTGAGGGAGGTATTATCACCACACTCCACAATCACCTGTAACTAGTTCTATTCTTCCATACTAGAACCTCTACAACAACAACTTTCCAATCCTCTTGATCGGTTGCTCCCTCTGTCATAGAAGCAAATCCGACTCTCCATTCCTCCTAACTGGATATATCATCGGTCGCTGAAGAAAATCCCATTGTCTGGGATGATCCCATCTTGGAAGATGTCTTGCTCCTAGAATCCTCCTGCTCCTGAACATCTTGCTTGTTCATATCAGCCCATGAAACCCTCCTGATAGTCTTGTAAGATGCCTCTCTCCCATCTAACTATGAGAAGTATGCATAGGGAAGTGCAGTGAAATAGATATGATAATTAAAGGATTATGAAGGCTCAAGAGGAGATACTTCAGATCTTAAATATGTTGCATAAATGAGTCAACAAGGACTCTAGCACTAAGAAAGAAACTAGTTCTAGACAAGTGTCAGCATCAAGATCCCATAGAAAAAGGGATGATCATGGAAATGATAGGCATTAAGGAGACATGAGAAGGCACCATCATTCCCTAAGTTTGTCCACTAGAAGAACTCATGCAAGTTCAGGGCCAGGGAGAAGCCCAGGTGTGTCTCTTGTTCGTAGGAAAAGAAGAAGGCCTGAAGCAGACATCTTGCAAGGTGAACTCAAGAAAATCAAGCCACCAAATTTCAATGGTGAGCAATGGAAGGGAGAAGAGGTCGATTCCTGACTATTGGAAATGAATAAGTATTTTAGCTACATGATTACCCCTCCTGGGTAGAAGATGGAATTGCCACCTACCACTTGCAAGGAAAGGAAACCATGTGGTGGGATATGTTAGAAATAATTGGCGTGCTCATTTCACCGTAGACAATATATAAATATTGTCACCCAACCATAGGCAAAAAGGCCACCCCCGAGCACCTCAACCTTGACAGAAAAAATAATTCTGGAAGAAAACCCTAGAACCAATAACCAACCAATGTAGCGTACCTCTATCCAAAGCTAGCGTACCAAGAAGAGAGTCCAAACCATAACCAAGGCAGAAAGTCCAAACCATAACCAAAGACCAATTCACTATTGCAACAGCTGCAACTCTCCTCTAGTCATGCACACCACTTGTCCTTATGCAGTTGTGAGAGTGACAGAGTCAAATGAGCTCTAGTGCCCTCTTATTCATAATCCTCCAAGTGACCTAACTGGGATGACTTCTAATTTTGGAGTATAATAATTTAATATAAATTATTATCTTGAGACGACTTGTCTTCTAAGGTTATTTCCTAACCTTCTAGGGTTTCTCTTGCTTCCCTAAATATTCTAGACTCATGAGAGGTTACATGTCCAGGTTAATACCTCCAACAACTACATAATATAAACAAACCATTCAACTGGTAGCATCATCATAGCCACACAGACTATCTCATGATCAAATCACGAGCACCATCACTATCCAGCTAGATAGTCTCTATGAAAATCAAAACAATTCCATCCAATAGAACACAATTGTATCTATTCATAGTAGTATACAACTACTATCCAGTGGTACACAAGCACTCTTAGTAGCACACAACTACTAACCAATGACACATAGTCACTACCAATGGATCACATCCACCACAGTAGCATACAACTATTGTTTAGAGACATACAATGTCCACAAAAATCATATCATCTGATATCAACAATGTCATGATACAAACTAAATCATCTAGTCCACTCTCTCACTCACATCTGGGAGATATGGAAGATCATCTTCCCTCGGAAATTTAAACATCAACCATGGGATGTCTATACTATTCTTCTCAAGCATAGAAGAATAATTGTCTCTGATTTCTGAACCTGGACCATTCAACATAACTAGGCCATTCTTTAGGCACAATTCACAGTGCAACCTGAAGAGAATGATTCTGCCCTAGGGAATGACTGTCCCTGATTATTTCACATGTTCCATTCAACCTAAATGGGCCATTATTTTGGCATGATTCACAACGTAACTTGGAGATAATGAGTATTCCCTGGGGAATGAATGTCCGAATCATTTTCTATGGAAATGATTTTCCTACACCAACCTCCTACATCATACCATTCTTCGAAACTGCTCACAATTGTGAACTTCGAAAGATTGACTTCTTGGAGAGGAAGACCATTCTTATTGAACACTTCTCATAGTGAATTCCAAGGATAATGATTTTCCTAGACCATTCCCCCATAATGGCCACAAGGGGAATCACTATCTATGGTACATCAACAATCTGTCGGACCATAATTGTCTATTTTGGACCATTTTCTGAACTAGAAGATGATTGTCCATCAAAAATATTGGACCACTTTTTGTACTGGAAAGTGACTTCCCAACCTGGACCATTTTCCAAACTGGAAAATGATTGTCCATCAAGAATCTTGGACCACTTTCTGGACTGGAAAGTGACTAACCAACCTGAACCATTTTCCAAACTGGAAAATAACTATCCATATATCAATAACATATCGGTGCTCCCTCCCAACTTGGGGAGTAATCAGTTCCCTTTCCAATAAGGAGGTCATCTCCATGAGTCCCATATTGTCCCTTAAGTACACAAAATTTTCATATTGGACAAAGGATTTACCAAAATATATGTTATCTTCTCATTAGTGGAGATATACTGGAGAACTACTTCTCCCTTATGGACTTTATCACGGAGAAAATAATGCTTGATCTCAATGTGCTTTGACCTGTCATGGAATACTAGGTTCTTTGAGAGATTTACATAGCTATGGTTATCACAATATATTACGGCTGAATCCAACACTTGATCAATCATTCCATAAACCAGCTTAAGGAACCACACTACTTCTGTACAAGCATCACAAGATGTAATATATTTTTCTTCTGCAGTGTTGAGTGCACCATACTTCTATTACTTGCTATCCCAAGATATCATGGTAAATATCAAACTGAAACATATCCAAGAAGTACTTATTTTGTTATCTGCACTATGTTCCCAATCTGAATCGATAAATCCATACGGTTGTATATCATAACTCAAACTTCCCATGAAGATATTTCAAGGCATGCTTTGTAATTATTCAATTCTCATGGCTAGGTTCCACCTGGAACTGGCTCAACATGTTTACAATAAAGCAAATGTCCAGCCTAGTATTCAACGAATACATCAAGGATCCAACCAATTATCAATACAGGTATGGATCTACTCGATCAGAGTCTCTCAAATTCTTTTGATCTGTCATCATGGGGGTTTTCCATGGATTTGCAATCCATCATCCCGTACTTCTGAAGAACCATTTTGATACACTTCCTCTGTCATAAGAAGTTTCACCACACTTTTACTATACATGAGAGGCTCTGCACCAAGTTTCTTGAATCCATAAAAGGTATTCTTCTATCTATATACACGGGTCTCTTTCTGGTACACCTCAAAACCTTGAGGTTGTTCTACATATGATTCTTCTTCAATTAATCTGTTGAGAAGAATAGTCTTTACATTCATCTGATGTAAAATCCAACCCATGGATACTACAAGAGATATAATGGCTCAAGTAGAGGTATATTTGGTTACTGGAACAAGCTGTCATCGTATTCTTCTCCCTCTTTCTGGGAGAACCCTCCAGTTTTGAATCTCGCCTTGTATCTATCAATGCTTCCATTCGTAAGTCTTTTTCACAATTTCTCACATACATTATTCTTCATCACAACTTCCTTCCATTCCTTCTATTTGAATGCTTCTATTGGGTTCAAAACATGTTGTTAGTCTTATGATTCTTGGTATAATAACTGGTTCAATTGGTTGTTCTGACTTTTATTTCTTTCTTCGAATATTCATGTTCTTCCTCATGTTCAATTTTGGAGTCCATGGAATCTTCTATAGATTCTATGCCCTTCCTTTCTGAAGGCTCCAACTTCTTCTTTTCGTCATAGGAACATAAATGTAGATGGAAAACCATAGATATTCAGGTCTTCTTTTCAAAGAAGACTTCTTCTAGAGTTAAACTGAACACATGATTCTTATCATGATTTCTACTTATAATGAATGACATGGACATATACTTCATAGTATTCACGGGTTCCTTAATGAATCACATCATTGAGGATAAGCTCCCTCCTAATCCCAACTTCATGCCTAAATGAGAAATATGCATGCTCTTCTTTTGGAATTCTTCAATCAAATCCCTCCATCTGAGAGAGTCCATACTTCCGTCTGCATCCTTCTTCCTATCTATAAAGTCTCACAAGTCTATTCTAGTTTCCTCTTGATTACTGACTTCTTTCTGATCTAACTCCTTTCGGATCTCTTCAAGTTTGGTTCTGATTGTGGTCCATCTGGCAATTGTTACTTATATACAATTTTAATAGCTTCCACAGGGATTGTCACCAAAGGTAGTCAACGTACTTCATCCTTTTCAAATACATTACTAGTATTCATTCTAATGGAAATAATTATATTGTTCTTTTCCCATAGGTATTGTTTCATTGACACTGACCATCTTATCTTCTAAGAAATAGATACACATGATATGTATGTAAACATGGTATGTGCAAGGACTATGTTACAGAAGAACATTGTTACAATGCCTAGTATAAGAAGTCTGCTTCATCATACTTGACTTTCTTTTAGGGTTCCTTTTCTTTGGAAAATGTTTGTTCATGTGTTTCCTTCCTTTTCTTTAACTTGGGACACTGGTTCCTGTAGTGACCATATTTTCAACAGTTGAAGCATTGTATTTTTGACATATCCTTTTCTTGATTTGGTTTCTTCCTTGAACCAAACTTCTTCTTATTCCTGAATTTCTTGAACTTTGTTGTGTAGGCTTGATCATCATCTTTCTTTTGGGATTTCTCTTTTGTGTTAATCCTTGATTCTACTTGTGAAAAACAAGTCCAAAGTTCTTCAAATGTAGGATACTTCGTTCTTGTTTTCATGCTTGCAGAAAATGCATCCCATGTCTTGGGAAGACAATTAAGTACTATATTTACTAGTTCCTTTTCTGAAATGATTTCCTCAATAGATTGTAGTTTATATCTTAACTGAGATATTCTTACAAAGTATGTATGATGTTATGCCATCACCATCATTCATTTCCCTGTCATAGAGCTCATTCTTCAGACTCATCACTTGTCCAATATTTCTGACTGAGAAGAGGTTAGTTAGGGAATCATACATCTTCTTAGATGAGTCAAGATGAGAAATGTAGGGTATCAAATGGTCCTTTACATAGTCCACTATGATTCTCATAGAATTGGTGTCATTGTCCATGAACTTCTCAATAACTGCAACAATCTAAGGTTCCTTCTCTTTTCCCACTTCAAACCGTGGTTCCGTGATCTTTCCTTTCATGATATCCAACACTTTATTCTTGGAAAGGATGAGGTCAATCCTTGTCTTCCATGCTCTCAATTTAGAATCCCCTTCTAACTTGTTTTCTAACTTCATAGAGTAAGTCATCAATGCTTTGACTTGGTAAACTTTTAACTTTGACTTTGACCAAAAACTAGAACTTGAATGCTTGGCTTATTGAGACTACTAGGAAGTGAGCTAGTCTAGGGTGCACTAGGTTATCTAGGAATTAAGTCAATCACTTCACTTAAGGTTCATAAAGACGAGGGTTAGGGTTTTGTTGCTGCAACAAAACTTTGACTGCAACTGAGAAAATCCTCCCAATCTACCTTCCAGTGGTTATATTTTCCAATGATAGTGTGGGACCATAACCTGTTAGAAATAATAGGTGTGCTCGTTTCACCATAGACAATATAGCAATATTGTCACCCAACCATAGGCACAAAGTCCACCCCTAATAACCTTATCCTTGACAGATAGAATAATTCTGGAAGCAAACCCTAGAACCAATAGCCAACCAAGGTAGCGTACCTCTCTCCAAAGCTAGCGTACCAAGAAGAGAATCCAAACCATAACCAACGTATAAAGTACAAACCATAACCAAATACCAATTTACTACTGCAACAACTGCAGCTCTCCTCCATTCATGTGCACCACTTGTCATTATGTAGTCATGAGAGTGAGAGAGTCAAATGAGCTCTAGTGCCCTCTTATTTATAGTCCGCCAAGTGACCTAACTAGGTCAACTTCTACTTCTGGAGGATAATAATTTAATATAAATTATTTTCTTGAGTCGACTTGTCTTCTAAGGTTATTTCCTAACCTTCTAGGGTTTCTTTTGCTTCTCGAAATATTCTAGACTCGTCCAAGGTTATGTGTAGAGGTTAATAACTCTCGTAGATACCTTAATATCAACAAGATCAACTTAAGCAAGCCAAGTACCTTGATGAGAAGAGGATCTCATGGAGGTAGTCGAAAGGATATTTCCAAGAGAAACATTTATCCAAGCATTATTATGAAAGGAAGATGAAAGAGTTCTTTGAAATCAAGTTGTGGACCATAAAATGGAGGAATATGAGAAGAGATTCTTTGAATTGTTGAAGTATGTTGACTTCATCAAGGATGAGAAGGCCAAAATCCAAACTTTTGCAAGTAGGTTAACCTCATTTTATAGTGATGATATTTAATATGACAACCCCAAGACCTTGGAAGAAACCATAAGGAGAGAAAGACATATTTATGAACAAAGAAAAGGAAATCCATTTTTCCAAAGGACTATGAATGACAAGATGAAAAGGAAAAAGGATAAAAGGAAGAAAGGTTTTAATTCACCATTTTTTAGGAACAGTTCCAAAGAAAATAAGCAAGGTCAGTCAGCCCAAAATGAGTACAAGATGATAGATTCATTTGCGAAAAGGCCAAGGAAGCAACATGTTCAATGTACATTGGGGATGTGAGGAAAATCACTTATATAGGGATTACCCTCATAAAGGAGAACGAATGAGGATTGTCCAAAAAATTTAGGGGGCTGAAACAGTGGAAGATATGGGAGGAAGCATTCCAAGGACTTATTCATCCTTGGATAACATGAAAGAAAAGTATCAATCCCCCGAGATCGAAGTGGAAGGTAAGATTGACAACCATCCCATAGCAATTTTGATTGATTCATGAGCTAGACATAGTTATATAAATGCTATCATTGTTGAAAGATTTCAATTTTAAAAAAGTAAGCATAAGAAAAATAGGTTAGTTCATTTAGCCATGGGGGCTAAGAGGAAAATCAATGAGTTGGTTAAAGATTGTTAGATAGACATGAATGGACTTGGAAAAAAGGTAGATGTAAACATCATACCGTTGGGTTCATACGATTGTCTAATTGGAATGGATTGGTTAGAAAAACACCATGTTATCCTATATTGTTACAACAAGACAATCGCATGTCTTGATGAAGAAGGGAAGCAAGGAAAGATTCAAGGAATTCCAATATATGTAGTTGTTAGAGAGATTTCAGCTCTGCAACTAAAAAAGACTTTCAGGAAGGGATGTCAAATTTTGGTAGCCCATATGGAAGAGACACCTAAAGATAAACTGATGAGCATTGAAGACCATCTAGTATTGAAGGATTTTGAATATGATTATATAGAAATACCAGGATTTCCAGAAAAAGAGGCATTGATTTCTCTATTGATTTGGTGACAGGGGTTGCCCTAGTGTCCAAGACACCGTACATAATGGGTACACCAGAATTGAAGGAGATGCAGATGTAGCTTGAAGAGTTGTTAAAGAAGGGAAATATATGCCCAAGTGTGTCACCTTTGGGAGCCCCAGTTCTTTTTGTAAAGAAGAAAGATGGAACCTTAAGGTTTTGTATTGATTCCAAACAACTAAATAAGGTCACCATAAAGAACAATTATCCTTTTCTAAGAATTGATGATTTGTTTGATTAGATGAAGGGTGAAAGAATATTTTTGAAGATTGACTTGATATCAGGCTATCATTAAGGATAAAATAAGAAGACATCAGTAAGACAACATTCAGAACAAGATATGGGCATTATGAATTCACAATAGTACCATTTGTACTATCAAATTCCCCAACAATATTTATGTGTGTGATGAATGTAGTGTTCAGGGAGTACCTAGAAAAGCTTGTGATTGTGTTCCTAGATGAAATAATTATCTAATCTAAGTCAGAACAAGAACATGAGTAGCATTTTAGAATGGTGTTGCAAGTTTTAAGAGAGCATAAATTGTATTCTAAGCTAAGTAAGTGCTTCTTTAATCAAAAGAAGATTCACTACATGCGGCATATAATTTTAGCAATAGGGATAGAAGTGGATCCTGAGAAGATAGAGGCCATTAGAGGATGGACAACACCGAAGAATGCGACATAGATCAGATCATTCATGGTTCTTTCCAGTTATTACCGAAGATTCATAAAAGGGTTCTCAAAGATTGCAAGTCCAATCACTTGTTTGTAGAAGGAGTGAAGTTCGAGTGGACTTCCAAGTGTGAAGAAATCTTTCAACATTTGAAGGAAATATTGACAAGTGCACCAATATTGAAGATCACAAATCCAAATGAAGATTTTTTTGTGTGCAATGATGTGTTCAAGGAAGGGCCAAGTGGAGTTCTCAGTCAAAAGGATCATGTGGTATGCTATGAGTCTAGAAAATTAAAAGAGCATGAAAGGAATTATGCTACCCATGTTCTAGAGTGAGTAGCAATTGTACATGCATTAAAAATGTGGAGGCATTACCTCATGGGTAAGAAATTTGAGCTAAGGACATACCAATGTGGTCGGAAACATTTGTTTGGACAACCAACACTAAATGCTAGACAAGCTAGATGGTTGGAATTTCTGATTGAATATGACTTCGAAATTAAGCATATAAAGGGAAAGGAAAATCAAGTGGTCAATGCACTCAACAGGAGAGCTCATGAAGTGCATATTGCAGCCATCATCATGTACAATATTGGTTTAAAAGAAAAAATTGTTGCAGCAACAATTTTATATCATAATTGTTTAAAAATAAAAGAGACATTACAACAAGGTAGTTTTCAATAGATATTTAATTCTTATGAGGTGAAACAAGATGGAATTCTCATGTACAAAGGTAGGGTATATGTGTCCAATTCCAATGAGCTGAAAAATGTAGTTCCGAAGGAAATTCATAATGTGCCATATGTCAGGCACCCAGGATATTAGAAGACAATTGTAGCTACGAGAAGCCAATACTTTTCGTTGGGAATGAAGAAGGAAGTGGCTAATTACATAGTTGGATGTCTAGAATGCCAAAAGGTAAAGACAAATAATAGACATCCAATAGGTTTTCTATAGCCATTACCCAGTCTAGAATGGAAGTGGGAAGTTGTCACAAAGGATTTTATTACAAAGCTTCCTAGAACAGTGAAGCAACATGATTCCATCATGGTGGCAGTGGATAAATTGACTAAAGCAACACATTTTATTATGGTAAATACTACACATAAGGCAGCAAATATTGTAGAAATATATGTGAAATAAGTTTCTAGGCTACATGGAGTGCCTAAGGAAATAGTTTCAAATAGAGATCCAAAATTCACATCCAATTTTTGGAAAGTTTGCTCAAGGGATTTGGAACAAATTTAAATCTTAGTACAATGTATCATCCAGAGTCAGATGGGAAAGAAGAGAGGAATAAAAAGATAATTGGGGAAATGATTAGAATGTATGTAATGGATCAACCACCAAAGTCGGAATATTATATTCATTTATTGAATTTTACATACAATAATGGGTATTAGGCCTCGTTGAAAATGAGTCCATTTGAAGCATTATATGGAATAAAATGTAACACACCAGTGAGTTGGGATAATCCAGTAGACAGAGAAGTTTTTTGGCCAGAATTTTTAAAATAAATGGAAGAGAAGATGACAAGGATAAAGCAAAATTTAAATGCTGCCCGGGATAGGAAGAAAATATATGTAGAAAAAAATAGTGTTTAGAGATCTTAAATTGGGCGAAGATGTGTTTTTAAAAGTGAAGGAAAAGAGAATTTTGATAAGATTAGGAAGTTAACACAACTTGGTGTTAATATTATGGTAGCTACGGGAGGTATTAACCTTCACGTGTAACCTTTGACGAGACTACAATATTCCAAGAAGAAAGAGAAACCCGAAAACGTTGGATAATAACCCTAGGAGACAAGTCATCTCAAGAGAATATTTAATATTGAGTTATTAGCCTCCATAAAGAGAAGTAGTCCCAGTCAAGTGAGATAGAGTAGTATAAATAGAGGGCGTTAGAGATCATTTGTTACTCACACACTCAAAACTGCATAAGACCAGTGGTGCACAAGTTTGGAGAGAGAGTGCAGCTGCAACTCCTGCAACTGGCATTTTTTGGTTTTGGTTTGGACCTTCTCTTGGTTATGGTTTGGACCTTCTCTTGGTTATGGTTTGGACTCTTGGTCTTTGGTTATTCTTTCTTGGTGCACTAGCCTTGGAGAAAGATGTGCTACCTTGGTTGGCTATTGGATTACTTCGAGAATTATTTTTTCTGTCAAGGTTAAGGTGTTCAGGGGTGGCCTTTGTGCCTATGGTTGGGTGAAAATATTTCTATATTGTCTATGGTGAAATGAGCACACCTATTTTTTTCTAATAGGTTATGGGCCCACACTATCTTCAAACATTCTAACCACTGGAAGATATATTGGGAGGATTTTCTTAGTTGCAGTTGCAGTTGTAGTCAAAATTTTGTTGTAGCAATGAAACCCTAACCCTCTATTGAGGGGTCCTAAATCTCTTTAACTCAATAGCAGGAACCAAACCCGCCTTAGAGGCCCAATTAGACTCTGCAGTTTTTTTTGGTGGAATGTTTCTCAATATCTTTAGATCTAGCTATTTTATCAATGGGCTTTACGTGGTGGTTGACATGATATCTTCCTATGAAAGTTCCTCCTTCAGTTTAAACGTTCTCTTTTTGTCTTTTCTTTTATTAGATGAGTCTGATCAAAAGATGTGTGCTGGTATAAACCAACTGGTAGAAGGGATTCTTAACTACTGAAGAAGTTTGAGCTTGGGATAACCCTTATGCTCAAGCATGTAGACACAGATATTCACACCTGTTACAAACCTAATACTAATACATTAACTTGTTGGTATTTCAATTATTGAATGAGAAACAATTATCGTAAGAAGATATGCATGTAATAATATGATGGAAAGAAAAATAGTTTCATTAACACTAACATTAATCACACATTAAAAAGATGATTTGCTTTCCATCATTAGAGACAAGAACTGCAAAAAATATTGAAACAACTAACTTATCAATAGATTCATAAACTCTTACTCCTTAAAACATCAATTACTAAAATAAAGTTGGAATTAATTCGTCCTCATTCCAATCACACAACGCCTTTGATGAAAAACATAAATTCATCTCCAGTCCTAAACAAGACTTCTCAATTAAGGTAGTTCATAAAAAGTTCTTTACAATTCCAAAAATAAGGGTCTTTCCAAAATCCATCCGACCCTCTCTAAAAGGTCAATCCATTTATTTATATAGAATCACTAACTAAAAATAGCTACTACATGTTTAATTTAAGTAACAAAATATCTCCACGTGGCGCGTGATCTCTCTATTCTTTGAGAATCATCTCATTGCTTCACTGGAGTGGATGACTCTTCTCATACTCCAACCACTTGATGAAGAGATCCTCGCATGTGTTTGCATATGGGAACCTGTGTTGATTCATTGGGACTGAAAGAATTTCTTTCACTTCTACTATTCGTTCTCTATACTTGACTACCTTAATACTCAATCTCTATAGCATTGCATGATCCTTGATTGGATGCTCCATAAACTATTGTATTTGACCTGGCTCCATGCTCACCACCTCCACGATCTCCGCTATCCATGTCGCGTCTTGTTCTGCATGCCTTTTGACTACGTCACATATGTCGACAAAGTCTTCGGGTGAGTCAAATTATGGGAGACCGATGTATTTAATTTCCCGATTAATATTTTCCCAGCCCCTTTCACACTTGACCCACTTCTTTTGTATCTCTCGCTAAGGTTCATGGGCCATCTTTACCCAATATTCAGCTACTTTTCTGATCCTAGTGATGTTTCTCTCCCTTAGCACTCGAATACCCTGCTCTTGAGTGTCTCGGACCTTTTGTACTGTGCTGATGTAATCAATCATTTCTACAGCCTGGTATGCCTTTTCATATCACCTTTCCATGTCTTTGCAGGTTCCTAGTGCGATAAGGGTGTCTTATTGGAAATCGGCTATACCTGCAGTGAAAACATGTCGCTCATTTGTAAACTTTGCATAAGCATCCTAGAAATCACTTCTCAAAAATACCAAAGCTTGCGTGTAATACCCCTAGGACAAACCCAATTGCAAATGTAAAATGAAAATGTACTTAAGCTCGTGATTTGTTTGATATCATTTTTGTATGCACCTTTCATGGCATAGTGCGTGCATGTACTTCACAGTAGAAGGTGAAGTGTGCACATTCTAGGATACCATGCACAACAACTTAAGTGTGCACAATTTTGAGGCCAGGGAGCCTTTGTGTATATGTTGTGGTTTATAGGCTAGTGTGCTAGTTATTATAAGCTAGGAGGCTTTTGTTTGTACTAGGCTAGAGAGCCTAGATGTTAAAGTCCAGTGCACCTATTTTTGTATATGTCTCATCATTAATATAAAATACATCGTTGCACGTACACCGACCGTGATAAAAGAGTATGGGGGACTAAACTCCACTAGTTGGGGAAGGGGGGGCACTAAAAGTTAAAGAAAAGGGGCTAAGATAGGGATCTTAAGCCAAAAAGGAATATTATATTAATATTTCTTAAAGTATAAAGTATGGATAATTACTTTATCCTAAGTTCTAAGGATGGGGACAGGTGGGCCAAAGTAGCTCCCAACATGACAAGTGTCAAGTTGGGAACATGCATACATATAGTTTGGAATTAGTTCATTTTCTATCAGGGGGGTCATCCATTCGATCATTCCATCATCATTCACACACTCATTGAGCTATCCTTTGTACCTTCATGTCACTATACCTGAACCTATATCCGTACCCATACCTATTTGTGTAGATGGTTAGCTTGGGAGATGGACTGAAGAAGTAGGTTGTCAGGCCCGTGGGATATTGAAGAGGCGGGTTGTCAGGCCCGTGAGAAATCTCTCTGGGTGAGAGAATTGTTGGGAATTGATTTCCTGAAGGTGATAAACTACAACTATAGGACTCTGAGACTTTCTGTCCTGCCTCTTGGTGAATCCCAAAAAGGAAGTGGGGCAGATGAAGGACTATTGAGTAGAGAAGGGGCACACTTCCTAGGGTGGGATAGGCATGTGGGGAATGAGGGACTGTAGGTTGTTAGTTTGATTCAGAACCTATGACGGAGTATTTTCTGTTGTTTGAGATAGTCAGCCTGGTTAGGAATCCCTTTACTCGGGTGGAGTTTATTCCCAGCTTGGGGGTGACCCAATGTTGAGAGTGATGAGCAGTGTGATCTAATGATAGGAGTTTCATGGAAGGTATGCACACAATTGGTGATATTCTTACCAAGATAAGTGTCAATTGTGTGATAAATTTACATGTTGCATTATTATTTACGTGTTTATTTTTATGGTTGTATCCTATGTGTGGTTATAACTGTCTTTATATTTATGGGTATTTCATGTATATGTTGCATGTATATGTTTATTGTTATTTAAGTATGAATCCATGCTTTTACAAAATGTATTTCCCTGTTTACGTTTTATATATAAAGTTCCATAAGATTTTTGTGTGTATATGTTTTAATTACAAAATTTATGTGGCATATCTCAGTTGGATGCTGGGTATGTTATAGTATGTTGAGCTGGAAAATAAAAGCATTTTTTGGAGTAGCATGGCTCGGCATGGGTGGTCGGGGATGTTACAATATGGTATCACAGCTTCAGTTTTCAACATTGAGCATAGATGGGTCGAGCAAGTTGAGTTGAAGAGAAATTTTACAGAGGATTGGTTTCAAAGTGGCCAAAATTCAAGTTATAGAGCATCCATGGTAAAAAGTAACAGGAATTGCACGGAATTGGGAAAAATCCCCAATTTCTATTGTTTAATTCATGGGAAAATTAAGAAATTTGGCCATGCGGTGAGATATTCTTGATTTAATATATGTTCTAGCAAATCCATACCTGGAATTGGTCAAATTTGAGGTTACAGTGAAGCCACGATAGATGGAACACGATTAGTAATTAAAATTCTCAATTCGTGAATTGAGTTTGGGAAAAATTCGTTCCAGAAATGTCAACCCACAGCGATTTCTTGTTGCATAGGTTGAACTAGTTTTATTGGGGTGAAATTGAACAAATTTCATAGTTGCATAATGTCTATGGTAAATTGGGGGAAATTTAGGAAAAAAGCCCCAATTTCTGCAGCGTAATTCACAAGGAATTGATGCACATAAAAAAAAATGAATGTGTGCAGGAGGGCGCACTAAAAATGCATGATACACAGTGAAAATCTTGTGATATGAAAAATATTGGCGTGCGGGTGCACGCGCTAAATTTGGGCATTGCGTGGAAAAATATTGTCGTGTGGGTGTGTGCGCTAAAATTGGGTGTTGCATAGAAAAATATTGGCATGTGGGTGTGTGTGCTAAAATTGGGCGTTGCATGGAAAAATATTGGCATGCGGGTGTGCGCACTAAAATTGGGCGCTGCGCGAAAAAATATTGTCGTGCGGGTGCGCATGCTAAATTTATCATTACGCGGTGTAGATTGAGTGATGCATGCGTAACACTGGTGCACAATGTGAACATGCATAATAATGGCATGTGTGGTGTGCGCAGTATTGGCAGAGTGCAGAAAACATTTTTTGGTGCATGCGCAATGTAGGTATATGTTGTCGCGCGACAGTTTAGTTAATGGTGCGAACAGAGTATTGGTGCGCGGTGGGGGCGTAATAAAATTTTGCATGGTGCAACACATAGAATAAAATGTGTGCAGAATATTAGCTTGCGACACACAAAAAAAAATTGCGCGCAACTGGTAATAGTGCAAGAACCAAAATTTAGCGCTGTGGATATTGGTGCACGACACAAAAGTAGTGCGCACCAGTTATTAGCGCGACAAAGAAGTGATGCACAATGGTTATGGGTGCACAGAGAACTATTTACCTTTTGGTGTTGTTGCGCATGCTAAATATGGGTGTACAGGTTGAAATTTTTGCACGCGAAGTCATTTGGAGGGTGAACAACAATGGAAAACCATCAAATTTCCACGACATTTTATACTGTTTGAATGCCATCTTTTTGTAGCGTGTTTTGAGGCCCTTAACAATATTTTTAGGTACTAAAAAACCACAAGAACAGAGTATACATAGTCTACAAAGGTACACTCTGTCTCTACATCTCAAATAGAAGAGTTCAGAGAGATCTTTCTAATGGTGTAAACTGTTTGTCAAATATAGCTTTTATGAGAAAGTTACAACACAAACAGTGGAGGGTAAATTTTAAGACCCAATTAACTTCGAAGAGCCATAACTTTCTGCTCCAGAATTAGATTTAAATGCAGGAGTAGTCAATGGAAAGATATTGAATCATATAAGAAATTCCTAGAGCTGAATTAATTTTCTGGGCGTTCTAAAAATTGTAATATGGAAAAGAAGTTACCTGTACCATTCCATACCAAAAACATGAATTGGCCTAAAACTTCAGCAGGCTATAACTAGCAGCCCAGAACCCATAAAGAGGTGAAACTTGGAAAGATTGTCCAAAATATGTATATGAAGAAACCCAATTGAGTTCCTACAAAAAATCCAATGGAGTAGGTGCAAAAATGCATAATTACAGCACATAGTTGCGCCAAGTTGAAGTGTGAACATAAAAATTAATGGGCAATTTTCAAATAACCATAACTTTCTGCTCAAGACTCAGAATTGAGCATGGAAGCAGGTGTTGGAAAGGTCTTGAACCGTATAATAAAAATATTCACCCATAATGTTGATTCGAGCATTCAGTTTTTTAGGAAATCAAAAGAAATAATTTTGATATATTATTGAACCAGAATGGTTCATATTTTCATGAAATTGTTGAGTCAGTTAACCTGACAAAGTTTTGTTGGATGCACATTTTGCGGAGTTAACAACAACTAGATTAGATCAGGATCAACAAATAGTCTATAGGAATGGAATATGCACAGGGGATTTACAACCAGGGAGATGAAATCATAGGGATGGATGTTCATTTGGGCATTGAAGGAACAAACTCCAATGGACATGGAGAAGGAAGGGATGAAAACATGAAAATGGTAGAGACCACTAAAAATTTGTAGAAGGATGTCCAAAGCCATAAATATGATAATGAAAAGCTTATGATAGCCAAGGAGCAGCAGGAGGACTTCAACATGAATTTAATGCAGATCTTGAACAGAATAGAAAATAAATTGGATAAGGAGAGTGGCTCAAGAAAATATGGAAGTCACATGTCTCCTGATGAGAAAATATGAACAAGAAGTGTTAGCAGACATCATCATCACTCCCCAAGGAATTACAATAAGAGGGAACACAACAAATCAAGTCCATCCCCTGTCAGGAATAATAATAGGTTTGGGGTGGATGATATACGAGGAGAAATGAACAAAATCAAACCTCCTACATTTGATGGTGAGAAAAAGAAGGATGAAGATGCAGAGACATGGTTGTTGGGCATGAGAAAGTATTTTCAATTGAATAATTATTCTTCTTATGAAGAAGGAATAATTTCCATCTATCAACTCAAGGGAAAGGCATCCATGTGGTGGGATCAGCTTGTGCAGGTGCATCACATTAAAGAGAAAAGTGTTACTTTGAGGGAATTCAAGAATTATTTTGAGAACAAATACTTGACTAAAAGATTCTATGACAAGAAAATGAAAGAGTTCTTTGAACTCAAGCTTGGGAGTATGACCATAGATGACTATGAAAGAAGGTTTTTAGAACTATTGAAGTATGTATCTTTCATCAAGGATGAGATAGTTAAGATTCAGAGGTATTTGAGTGGATTTCCATCATTCATCAGTGACAAAATATAGTATGATGATCCCAAGACATTGGAGGAGACCATAAGGTGAGCTAAATGCCTATAGGATCAACAAAAATAAAGGCCAACTTTCCAAAAAGCTTGGGAAGACAAAAATCAAATTGAGATGGATCAGAGGAAGAAGGGATCTAAGCCACCATTCTTCAAAAATAATCCTCAGGGGAAACCAACTTCTAGAGAACCCAGAATGACTGAGACAAGAGTTCAAAGGTCAAGGCAACCACTTATTCAATGTTGGGGTTGTAAAGGAGATCATATGTTCATATATTTTCCTCACAGAGGTGAAAAAGTGAGGACTGTTCACAATGTACAACAAGTTGAAATAGTGGAGGACATGGGTAGAAATGTACCAAGGATCTATGCAGACCTGGACAACAAGAAAGTAGAGTATCAGTCACATATGATTGAAGTGGAAGGTATGATCAACAACCAAACCATTGCTATTCTAATTGATTCAGGAGCTAGTCATAGTTATATAGATCCTAAGATGGTGGAAAGTTTTCATGTGCCAAGAAGCAAGCATGGAAAATATTGGTTGGTGCACCTGGCGACTGGAGCCAAAAGAAAAGTTAATGAGATGGTTAAGTCATGTCTTATGGACATGAATGGACTAAACATCAGAGAATATTTGAACACCTTGCCTTTAGGTTCCTATGATTGTCTAATTGGGATGGATTGGTTGGAACAACATCATGCTATCCTAGACTGTCATAATGAGGAATTTACTTGCTTGGATGAGGAAGGGAACCTAAGGAAAGTGCAGGGAATTCCCAAGGAAGTAACCATCAGAGAAATTTCAGCATTGCAGTTGAAGAAATGTTATAGAAAAGGGTGTCAAATTTTTGCATCTCATATCAAAGAGACACCTAAAGATAAGATGCCAAATTTGGAAGATCATGTAGTCCTGGAATATTTTGAAGATGTGTTCAAGGAGGTACCAGGACTACCCCCAAAGAGAGATATTGATTTCTCTATAAATTTAATGCCTGGAGCAACTCCAGTGTCAAAGACTCCTTACAGAATGAGTACACAAGAGTTGAAGGATTTGCAAATGCACCTTGAAGAACTTCTGAAGAAGGGGTATATACGCCCAAGTGTGTCACCCTGGGGTGCCCCAGTCTTGTTCATGAAGAAGAAATATGGGACATTAGGATTGTGCATTGATTTCAGATAGTTGAATAAAGTGATTGTAAAGAACAAGTATCCTTTGCCAAGGATTGATGATCTCTTTGATCAATTAAAGGATGCAAAGATAATTTCAAAGATAGATCTCAGGTTAGGACACCATCAAGTAAGGATTAAGGAGGAAGATATTAGCAAGACCACCTTCAGGATAAGGTATGGTAATTATGAGTTCACAGTGGTGCCATTTGGGTTGTCAAATGCACCAGATGTTTTCATGTGCTTAATGAATGGTGTTTTCCGAGAATATTTAGACAAGTTTGTCATTATCTTTTTGGATGACATCCTTGTATATTCCAAGTCAGAAGAAGAGCATGAGCATCATTTGAGGATGGTATTAGAAGTATTAAGGGAGCATCAGTTGTATGCAAAATTTAGCAAGTGCTCATTTTATCATAAGCAAATTCATTATTTGGGACATATCATTTCAAAGGACGGGATAATAGTGGATCCTGAGAAGATATAAGACATTAGAGAATGGTCAGCGCCAAAGAATGTGATAGAGGTCAGATCATTCATGGGCCTTGCAGGCTACTATAGGAAATTCATTGAAGGATTCTCGAAGATTGCACACCCAATCACTTCCTTACAAAAGAAGGGTGTAAAGTTTCAATGGACATTGGATTGTGAAAATAGTTTCCAACAATTGAAACAATTATTAACAAGTGATCCAGTACTAAGGATTGCAGACCCAAATGAAGACTTCATTGTATGCAGAGATGCATGTGAAGAAGGACTTGGTGGAGTCCTCAGTCAAAATGGGTTTGTTATATGTTATGAATCAAGGAAGTTGAAGGAGCATGAAAGACACTATGCCACTCATGATTTGGAGTTGGTAGCCATAATGCATGCCTTGAGAAAATGGAGACACTACCTCATGGGGAAAATGTTTGAGGTGAGGACAGACCATAATGGTATAAAATATTTATTTGATCAACCAACTCTAAATGCTAGGCAAAGCAGATGGTTAGAATTTCTCAGTGAATATGACTTTGATATAAACCATATCAAGGGGAAAGAGAACAAAGTGGTTGATGCACTCAGTAGAAGAGTGCATGAACTACATGTTATAGCCATTAGCATGTGCCAATCAGATTTGAAACACATAATTTTGGAGGCTGCAAAATTAGATTTTCAATACAAGGAATTAGTGGAAAAATTACAATAGGGTAATTTGCAGCAGAAAATTGAAGAATACAAGCTAGATAAAGATGAAATTCTTATGTATAGGGGAAGAATTTATGTACCAAATTCCCATGAATCGAAAAATATGATATTGAAATAAATTCATAATGTACCTTATGTTGGGCACCCAGGTTATCCGAAAACTATTGCAGTTGTCAAGAGCCAATATTATTGGCCAGGAATGAAGAAAAAAGTTCTTGATTTTATTGCCAAATGTTTGGAATGTCAAAAGGTAAAGGCTGAGCATAGACACCTAGCTGGTTTGCTACAGCCATTACTCATTCCTGAGTGGAAATGGGAAGTTTTAACCATGGATTTTATCACCAAACTTCCTAGAACAAACAAGAAACATGATTATATCATGGTAGTGGTGGATAAGCTTACTAAAGATGCTCATTTTATTCCATTTAAGCTCACTCACAAGGCAACTAACATTGTTGATATTTATATGAGAGAAATTTATCAATTAAATGGCATACCCAAGACAATTGTGTCTGACAGAAATCCAAAATTTACCTCAAATATTTGGAAGGGATTATTTAATGGATTTGGAACAAATTTGAATTTTAGTACAACTTTATCATCCAGAATCAGATGGACAAACAGAGAGGGTGAATCAAGTGATCGAGGATATATTGAGGATGTATGTGATGGATAAACCATCAAAATGGGAAGAATGCCTACACTTAGTAGAGTTTTCTTATAACAATGGGTACCAAACATATCTAAAGATGAGCCCATTTGAGGCACTTTATGGCAGAAAGAGAAACACACCGGTAAGATGGGATAACTCAACAGATAGAGAAATGGTTGGGCTAGATTTACTCATGGAAATGGAGGAACATATGTTTAAAATAAAACAAAATTTAAAGGCTTCCCAAGACAGGCAGAAAAGCTATGTTGATAAGGGCAGAAATCAGATGGGATTTAAAGTTGGGGACCATGTATTCTTGAAAGTGAAGGCCAACAAAAGTTCCCTGAAGTTGGGAAATTGTTCAAAGTTGGTAGCTCGCTATTGTGGGCCGTTTGAAATCCTAGAGAGGATTGGTCCAATATCTTATATGATTTCATTACCTACATCTATGTCTGTTAATAATGTATTTCATGTATCAATGATCACGAAATATATACCTGATGCTAATCATGTTATTGATTGGAATGTGACTCGGGTGGAGCAAGAAGGCGCTTTCCAAGTGCATCCGGTACACATTCTGGACTGGAAAATCAAACAGCTCTGGAATTGAGCCATAGGGCTTGTAAAGGTCCAATGGACCTGATACGGTCCTGAGGACGCTACTTGGGAGCATGAGGATGCAATGAGGGCAGAATACCCACATCTTTTTTAGGATTTCTGAAAATTTTGTTGTATATGTGTAAATAATGCACTGAGGACATTGCATAAATAAGGGGAGGGGGTTGTAATACCCCTAGGCCAAAACCAATTGTAAATGTAAAATGAAAATGTACTTAAGCTGGTGATTTGTTTGATATCATTTTTGTATGCACCTTTCATGGCATAGTGCGTGCATGTATTGCGTAGTAATATTATGAAGTGTGCACATTCTAGGGTACCGCGTGCAACAACTTAAGTGCGTGCTATTTTGAGGCCAGGGAGCCTTTGTGCATATGTTGTGTTTTATAGGTTGGTGAGCCAGTTATTATAATCTAGAAGGATTATGTTTGTACTAGGCCAGAAAGCCTAGATGTTAAAGGCTAGTGCACCTATTTTTGTATATGTCTCATCATTAATATAAAATACATCATTGTTATAACCCTAATTTGCACCAGACATGATTACTTGGCATCGGGCCATCTCATATTCCTTCTTTTCCAAGCCACTACTGAACAACTCTTCTTAAAAACACCTTTTTTAAAGGCACACGCACCTTGCTCCATTATTGCATGCGTGTACACGCTAGATGACTCACTACAACCCGTGCGTACCTACAAAAGCATGAAAAATGGAAAGTTGTTGACGGAACACACAGTTTTGGGTAAGTTAACTAAGCCTTTTGACCATGCGTAATCGGTCACTCGACCAAATACCTAGCTCTTTCTAGCCTATAAAAGAAGGGGTAGGGGTCCCATGTGAAAGGAGGAAAAACATAGTAAATAAACTCTACCCAAATTAGTACTCCCCTTGCCTCAACCTTTTGCAGCTATTGTGTGAAGAAGAAACATATGCAAAAGCAGTTGGAGCACAGTTGAAGAGAAGCCCAGGACCAGATTCGAGGAGCAGTGGTCGATCTCACTATTGTAAGGTATTCTTGTGATATTAATAAAAGAAGTACTTTTCCCGTCCTGCCATATGAGGTTTTCATTGTTTGAATATTAATTATATGTTGATTAAATCTCTAACCCATTAGTTCATAGATCAAATGCATGTGGAGTTCTTTGTTTGTCTTTTGTGAATGTAGGTCAGCATTGGGAGGAGAGTTGTATTCAAAGAGTGACCAAGCGTGAAAAGGGATCGACATTAAACAAAAAAAATAAGGTACGTCAACTTGATCTTTTTAACCTTATATTTGCATATGAATAATGGGGTTTAGGCATGGGATGATGGTAAAAAGTAGGAAGCTTTAGGTCATTTCTGCATGCATGATAAAAACCCTTGGTGCTAGTTCGTAGGAGGGATTTCCCACCCACAACAAAATTGGCGACCATACTAGGGAATCTCTAGGGTTTTCTGGGGATACTTTTTGGGTATTTTTAAATTGGTTCCATTAGTTTTTTTCTGAGTTTCTGCAAGAGTCTGAGCTAGTAGGGATTCTGGTCTTCCATACCAGTACTCCCTGCTTTCTTTGCTTGGCTGAAATTTATTTTATGGAAGTCATAGAGGTACACGCAGCCTGTATAAGGCCTGCATGCGTGTACCTGTGTCCTACCTTCACACAGCCCGCGTGCACACGCTAGCTGATGAAGTGTTAGTCGCGTGTCTGAGTTCAGATTTTTTTTCAGAGAGGTAGTCATCCTCTCCCCTGTCAGAAGTGATCCTTCTTAGGGGTTTTTTGGATCTCATTCTGGTCTCTATTTTTTTAGTTTGTATCTTAGGTACCACCTCAGATTGGTTTTGTTCTATGCAATTTTCCTTGAATTGTTTTTTCTTTTTTGTCAAAGTAAGTCTCTGAGTCTTCAAGGGACCCTGGTTCTTAATACCAGTAGTCTCTACCAGTGTTTGATTTCTTTTTTTTTCATTTTTGAAGAATTGTAGAGGTACACACAGCCTGTATAAGGCCTGCATGCATGTATACACTCTCTGAACCTACACAACTCACGTGCACACGCTGGTTGTTTAACTGTCAGCAGTGTGCCTGTTGAGAAAATTTTTGTTTAAGGAGAGGTAGTCGGCCTCTTCCTTATCAAGAGTTATACCTCTCAGGGATTCCCTTGATTTAATATTGGTCTTTGTCATAGCAGTCGACAACTTAGGTCTGATTACAACAATAGATTTCTTTTTCATTAAAAAGTTTTCCACAAAATTTTTCTTTCATAGGGTTTTTAGACAAGTGTGAGAGTTTCCTTTCATCAACTTGTGTGTTATTTTCAGTAACTCTTTGCGATCTGTGCTTAGGCTAGAAGTTTTCTTTGTCTTTACTTGTGATCATTTTTCCTTTTTGCTTTGCGAGCATTAAACAAAAAAAAAAATCTTTCATTTCTTAGTTAAGTAGTTGTTGGTTTGCGTTAGTAACCGGGAAAAGTTTTTATTTCATAAGTTCTTAGCTATTTACTTAGGAAAATAAGTAGCTCGTAGTCGAGCGAAATCCTATTTTGAGTTTGTTGTTCAAAGATCTTAGGAAAAAATTAGTTTGAAAAGTTGGTTAAAAAATTTTAAAAATGCAAATCTGAATTTGTCAAGAAGTTATTCTGCTTCCATCTTTTTGTTTATCTTTTCTTTCGTCTCTCAAAACATCACTAGTTTCACTTTCATAACCTTTGACTTAAGACAAGCCATAAAAAATTAACGATTACTTAAAATCAACTAGAATTTATGTTTGTAGGGTCCATCAACTAGTCTAGGCTAGAGCCTGGATTTAGGTTGGAGAGGAAACTCCTCAAGGTTGCAAAACATACATAAGAGTCTGTGCTAGGGAGTGTTAAAATTCTAGTATTGTGAAAGTTATATGGGACCCCCCTCTAACACAGGGGATAATTTTCGCGTGCGTAAAGGTAGCAGAGATAACCCCTCCAAAGCCAAACCAAACGTAGTGGGGAATGCATATAGAGGACTTGTGTTGGGATTCCATCGATAGTATTTTCCACGGAGCTTCGTGGGTCTCGAATCCATTCGAGTTCCTCAGTTGTCTTCCGGAACACTTGATTTTGATACCCTTGATAGCTTTTGGGCTTGATACCCTGCACATTGCGGTCCACCCGATTGTCGACTGTACCAGCCTGGTGATTGTTCACGCGCTGGAAACCTAGTTTCCATTATTTTAGGGACTTACACAGGTGACTGTGGGGGTATACCACGGTACCTAGGATAGACATCGATCCATTCTTTGCAGAGTATACCCGAAGGGTGCTTTCGTATTCGAGTTGCACTTGCACCGGTAAGTTGCTCAAGTGTTGGTTGTTGTAACTGTTCTTCCAACTAATTTAGTGATTGCTTGTTTTATCTCGTAGGGACTTTTTCTAGTGTGTGTTGTTTTTTTGAACGAATAGAAATCCCTAATGTGTCTTTGATCTTCTCACACAATGGAGGATCACGAGATCCACTGGTCATGAAGGATTCTTGGCCTTCCACTGGTTACACTAGAGCCACCCCCGCCACCACTAAGGTGAAAGCTAGACCAATAAGGGTCTTTTGAAGCGTCTGGGTCACAGGAAACTGTTCCCGGCCAACATCCGAAGGAACCAACCATTTCAGACCTTGGAGCGAAAGCTCTTAGTCCATCCAAAACTCCATCCACTAATATTTCGATGCCCATCATCGTATAGAATTATCCTTACGAGCGCTAGACAGTGTCACATGCAACAATGGAAACAAACGTTGCCACTTCTTCCGGGAATTCTCCTGTTCCCACTACAACTATCACCACAGGGGGTTTTCCACCTCCTAACCCACTATCACCAGTCCGAGCCACCATGGTATCGACTACCTCTACCTCAAGAAGTGTTCTGATCCCATATTTGGTGGTGGCCACTGCTCCTTTCACACAGAGTGCAATAGGCCCTCTATTCTCATACAGGATGCCTAGCTCAGGTACAAGCCCTGTACTTTCCTACTCCACTTTACAGACTTTAGGTCTGGGGGTAGGGAGCTCTAATGCTCCTCTGCCAGGACCCATGGGGGGCACTTAAGTTCCCTTTAACGCTTTCCCTTATGGAGGAGGTCATATACCTCCTTCATCCCCTTCACTAGGCGATGCCCACCAGCATTCCGCCAGGCCAAACGTAAACCACAGTTCATTTGTAGCAGGGAGTCAAGGACCACCTTCTCATAATATGTCGGTAGGTTCAACACCTATTTCTTTGTTCGGAACATTTGGTAATAACACTTTCTCGTTAGCTTCTTTCCCGACTGGGAGAAACCCTGGTTACGGACAACCTAATCCTATGCAGGGTATTATTCCTGCACAGGGGGAAAACCCAGGAACTTCTTCTGCACTAGAACCTTGGAATTCTTGGCAGGGATCAATTCCCTCATCAAGAATTTCAATCGGGGGAAAATCCTTTCACAACCAATGGAACCTTGGGCAAGGCGCAGTACTTATGCTCATGGGATCAGTATGGGGCAACCCTTCCCAAAGTCCCCTGAATGTAATGCACGTCCAACCATCTACATCCTATTTGGGGAATCAGTCGATGATGTCTCCTCAAACACAGAATCTGTACACTGGTCATGGCCATGGTTTTTACCAGAACCCTGGCCAACAACCCAACTTTTCCCGGCAACCTGGTGCCATTCAAAATTCAGGCCCCTTTTTCCATAGTTATCACCAAAAGACCAAACTATCTTTCTTGGGAACCTTGCATTTTCCATACTTAACAAGGTTGTTTAATGACCCTATCTGTCACGATCCGCGTTGGCCCCCTATGCTGACGAAGTTTCCTTTGTTGATAAATGCTTAACAGGTAGCATACGCTTGTCATTGATGGCAAGTACAATAGCAAAGATGGCATGAGTACAGGAAGAATGTAACAGATGAAAGAATGTAACAAACGGGCAACCATAAGTATTTTGGGAAGATGCTGCAGAGCAAGCTCGATAAGTTCAGAAGAGATAGTGCAGAGGATTGTTGGCAGGTTTAACGGGCAAAGTGAGCTTGTCATTGATGGCAGGATCAGAGTGTGCATCGATGGAAAAACAGAAGCAACGTAAGCTCAAGAGAGATAGCATACTCAGAATCTTAGGTGGATCTAAGGTCGAGGCCTTTGACACTTAGAAATTCTTCAAAGTCAGGAGGAGGTGTAAGCTCGGGAGGAGCATCAACAGTGATTGTTGGATCACCAATCCCGAATTCCCAATGGCCGTCAAATCTGAATGTAGACAAGAAGAGCACACAGAAGAGGAGGACAAATCTCGGGTGTTAGATCCAAGAGTGGGGTCTGACTGTCGTTGGATTCAGGAGAACTTGCACGTTATTTAAAGTGTAAGGTGAAGCAGGCTCACAAAATCTCGAAAGAAGGAGGACCGTCCATCTTCAGGTAGGAAACATGGAAAAAGATCAACATTTCGCTGACTGGAATGTCAAACGAATGAAATTCTCCAACCTTTCAACTCGTGAAGTTGCGAAATGTGAAACCCCAAAATCCCGATTTAGACACAATGAAGGCTCATGAATTTGTGAAATAATCCTAGAAGTTGGATCAAGGTGTGATTTCGGCCGTCAGATCTAGGAGGTGAATGTGGCAGACCACATCAGAAAGGACAGGTGGAAGACTATGACATGTGGCATGATCAGACAACGACAAGTGTCAAGATGATTTGGCATTTCAGGCCACTGGAAATCACAATTCTAAGTGACACATGGTAGCCACTCAGGTCACAACACATCATCAACTGACGCAAGAGTGACCTCACTCCGAAAGTCTTTGCTTTGGGATTTTTAGCTTCACCACTCCCCCAAAGTCCCAAAGGTTGAAGTTTCGTGGGTAGAGGATAACCATTCGATCACCAAGGATTGTGGACCGTTGATCAAGCATGAAGAAGGCCTGTGAAGTGTTGAAATCAGGACAAGATATGGACCGTTGGGTCCATAGGACACGTGGAAAAAGATCATCATTTTGTTGACTAGAAAGTCAAAGGAATGGGGTTCCCTAACCTCTTGAATTCATGATATGCGAAATCGTGAAACAATCTTAGCCGTCAATTCAAGGTTTGATCTAGACCGTTGATCTGACTCCATTTTGGAGATTTAGATACCAGGATTTGGAGGAGTCAAGTGTCGAAACACTTCACCATAGGAATCCCAAATTAGCAAAATGAAAAATCACGAAATATTCCTAGCCATCGGATCGAGGATTGATCTGGACCGTTGATTCGATTCCCTTTCGGAGTTTCGGATACCAGGAGATGGAGGGATCAAGGCTTGACACCCTTCATCATAAGAATGCCAAAATCGTGACATGTGAAATCGTAAAGAGATCTGGACCATCGAATAATCAGGGGTGTGGACCATAGATTCGACTCGATTTCGGAGTTTCGGATACCGGAACTTGGAGGTGTCAAGAACAATTCACCACAGGAATGTCGAATCCCCAAAATGCGAAATGTAGTTTCGAACTAGCCAGTGGTCACTGCCTCTGGTCACATCGGTGGAATATGGGGGAAGGACTTAGTGTAGACAAGCTCGTTTTCAGAGTTTTGGAGATCAAGACATGGAGTGTAACAAATCTTTACCCCAGGGATCCTGAAATACCGAAATGCGAAATGGAAAAATAAATGCAAGATCCCATGAAGTCAATCCAATGGCGCAGGTGAATTTGGGCATGATCGGAGGGCTAATGTTGCTCCTCCCAGTGTAACTGCTAGAAACCATTGATGGTCTCTACCAGAGGATTCAAAGAGACCTGTGTGTGATCGCCAGAGGAGCTAAAGGGTCTCCAAGCTTCTTCTAGTGAATGAAGCTGATTCTTAGAGGGATTGATAGGTGGATGAGCGTTGAAGTCTGTAACTGAAACAAAAAGGATAAGCTCGACTATGATAGAGAAGATGAAGAGTCTCAACTACCATAGAGGTTGTGGAATCTTAGCATAACACCCAGTGATGCTGAACGCATGGGAAAAATGCCAGAGAAGCTGAAGAGTTACCATGATGATTAGGCGGAGCACTCGATATGTGGAGTAGATCGGCACGGTGTGAGCATGCAGAGGCATTACGCACTTTGCATGCACAAGGTGCATAGAAACTAGAAGTACACGGTACAGAGAAGAGATAAGGTTGTTGTTGTTGTTGGAGTTGTTTTGGTTGTTGGTGAGAGCGATTCAGGGATAAAGAAGGAGGTAGAGTACAACAGCTGAAAGTTATAGAAGAGGAATGGTGCTTATAGGCAAGATGGCACACAGATCTGTTATAACCCTAAATTGCACTATCCCTGCTTACCTAGCATTAGGCCTACTCATGCCTCTTCCTAGCCAAAGCCATGCTGAGAAAATCCTCAAAAAACCACTTAAATCAAGCAACCTGCGCCCTAACTTCTCACTGGGCGCGGGCAACTGCTTGCTGTCCTTATACTGCACGCGGGCATCCGCGGGCTAACCCAAAATAGCCCGCAGGTACCTAACAAAGCAAAAAATCAGGAAAGTTTCCACCGGGACACAAGGCTTTTTGTCAGTTAACTAGAACTCTTCGCCATGCATGGCCGAGAGTTCGCCTAAAACCCTAGCTCCTTCTAGCCTATAAAAGGAGGGGTAGGGGTACTATTCAAAGGAGGAA
>JZKD02S0215988.1:226336-236629 GCA_000966675.3 Picea glauca
ACCCCACCCTTTTCTTGACGAAACTATCCACTCCCATTTTAATTCAATGAGGTTGGTTCACACCCCCAACCTCTCAAAACAACTACATCTAAATTTTTTCTAAAAACTCACTAAGCTTTCCTCCACAGAAGGTGCCAAAACAAATTTTTTAGTCTAGGTAGGATTTCGGGGATAGGCATCCAAATAACTCCCCGTTATCTGCTTCTCACATTGTCAAAACCATAGAAGTTGTCAAATAGGGAACTAAAAATCCTCCAAGTCAAGTGTTCCTAACACCATAAGGTAGGGATATACCCATGAAGGGTTGAAGGCCAAGGTCTGGTGGTTTTGTGTGTCCCCCCTTAAGATACCCACCTCTTGGACGGGATCCATCCCGTGACCCATTTCTTAGGCCGAAAATCTAAATGCCGCACTTTGTTCGAGGTACCTAGTGACCAAATTTTAGGACATCTACCCAGGTGGAAATAGTGGGCTGCAATTTCACCTTGATTGGATTTTGTGTGGCTATTTGGAAATATTGCCAACTCTTTCAAGATATGCCCCCTTTACCCCTCATTATAACCAATTATTTCATCCTTCACTAGTTTCTCTTCTGGTGACTTCAAACCCCATTGTTGAGTACTATTGGAAGGTCCAGTGCTATTTGAGAGGAAGGACAATACATCTTCTAGGACATGAGCATTTGTTTTCTTTTGATTCCTCATGCGGACAAAACCGACTTACCCACATATATGCTTCTTTTTCAAAACATTTTATGTATGATGCACTTCTGACTACATTTTCATTTTAATATATATATTGTGTAAAGTTCAGAATTTGCAACACAAAGGCTCTTGGTTATTTATTTTTATCACCACCATTTGCACACATTCACTCAGCTATTTAGACATCATAGGGGACCCACAGAATCCCCATCATTCACGATGCTTGCTAAACCTCCCTTCTATCTTAGGGGGAGTGTTTGGTCTTGCCCACACATTGACACCACCTTCACACACTCCTGTGAGTGCTACTATTTTAGGATCAGCTTTGCTTGGTTCCACATTACTTGGGTCCACTTCCCAAGGGCCTTCGTCCACTCACTCTCCTTTACATGGAAGCGGGGGACTAAGTTCCTCTCAAGGGGGAAGTACCAACCCACCTAGCCTCCCTCCAGGGTCAGGTTCACAACACACTCACACCATGGCTGGAGCTAACCCTCCCCCCCCACTACAGATGCCATATTTGTCCTCTCTCAACATACCAGATCTAAGAAAACTCACCAATGATCCTATATTGCATGCCCCCACATGGCCTGCAATTCCCACCAAACTACCTTCAGACATACCCAAGTTTGAAAGAAAGGTAGGCGATGACCCTGTCAACCATGTCATGACCTTTCACCTATGTTTCTCTTCCAATAGCATTATGGATGATTCCATCAGACTGCGATTATTTCAACACACACTCACTGGCCCATCGGCCAAATGGTATGTAGAAGAAAAATCAGGGTCCCATGCAACTTTTGAATCCTTGGCCAAAGCATTTTTTACCTTCTTTCAATTACCAATCAGCCATGACAATGGTCTGAAACTACTCTCTAATTTCAAACAAACCTCAGCCACACATATCTCTGATCACATTCACGAGTGGCGTAGGCGACATAGTTTTTGTAAAGCAGAAACCACCAAACAACAGTGTCTTGACTGGTTTCTTAGATCACTTGTCTCTTACCTCGGTAAGGATGTAGCTTCCACCTTCCCTCAATCTGAAGAGGAAGACATTAGTAAGGATCAACAGTATGACCTCATTTATGCACATTCAGGGTACTTATACACTGTACTTCCTGATCTCCCAAAACCTGTGCCATTTGGCCAAGACAAGCCTGGGATGTCTCACTCAGTAGACAAACTGATTGGTAACACCACTCACCACGGTCCACAACCCCAACAACCACCAATGTATGGAACACCTCAATACCCACCGGCATATGGGGGCACTTCTTATTACCCTCCACCCCCGTATCAACAACCATACCCTGTTGCTATGCCTCCACCCATCAGTGGACCACCGCCGACACCCCCCATAAATCCACCTATTCAAACGAGTTCTGGTACCCCCTCTACCTTAGATTATAGTACTAGAGAAAGCACCACGCCTTCCTATGTACCTTACAGATCGTTACCCCCGTAGAATCCATACTTTCCATTTCCTGGTCCCCCACAACCCATGGTCCCCCCACATCCTCATGCTGGGGTGAATTTTGTTCAACCATCTCTCGTTCAACAATATCAAAATTTTGAACAGCTGAACATAGAAAATATGGCCCATCCGTCAAACAATGCCAAAAAGAAAGGACGAAACAGGAACAACAATAACCTAGGTCAAGGTGGGAATCACCCCAGCAGAACCAACCCACTGGGGGCAACCAGAACCAAGGGAATCAGAACCCCCAGGGGGGCAATAATAATATGCACCAAGGGAGAAATAACAATACTGTTAAAACCAACTTCCCTTGTGCCCTTTGTGATGAGTTCGGCCATTACACTCAACATTGCCCCCAAATTGTTGATTTCAAATGATTTAAAGACTCCGACAGTCTACCCCATCCTCCCGCACTGCTTTCCCTCAGCATGCACCACAACAATACGTACAAAAACCCCCCCTGTCGTGCTGTAGAATCCTATTCCACACCAAGGTGTGATAAACACTCAACAGGACACACAACATCCCCCACCTCAGGAGGGACAATACCTCAACCCAAAAAATCCAGCATATCACACAATCCTTCTCACTAGTGAGGAAGAAATACTTCTGCAAACACGTAATCGTCAGTATCATGCACCTGCTGAGTCTCCTCCCATCCCTCCAGAGACAAACCCTGCACTGACGGGACCCCCATTGGTGATTCCTCGCCCTACCACCGAGCCACCTCTTTGCATCCCTCGCATCCCATTGCACAGGAATGTCCACAACCCATAGGCTAGGGCAACTCACAATTACAGTTTGGTTGACGACTTAGCACAATCCCCACCTGCCATGTCAGTTTTGGAGGTCCTCCAAACTTGTCCCACTCAACAAAAATCATTACTTTTCGCCTTGGGGGGAGTCGACCCCGCAGATACTCGACTCATTACCTTTGATCTCTACAATGGAGAACCTCGCCTTCCTACCTTGATCACTTTTCAAATACCAGTAAAAATATGGAACATCACAGTTCATTGGTGTATCATCGATGAAGGTGCATCTACATGCATTATGTCCAAATTTGTATGGCAGAAACTTGGTTCCCCCGAACTCATACCCTCTACCATCACCTTACGAGCTTATGAAGGACGACCATCGTCTCCTGAAGGGCTCTTCCAAAATTTCCCCGTCAAACTCGGGGGAAAGATTATTCTCATCGATATCGAAGTTATCGATGCCCCTCTCGATTATAGTATCCTGTTCGGTCGTAGCTACATGTACGCTATGAAGGTAGTTACCTCTTCCGTCTTTCGGACCATGATGTTCCCCCATAATGGAAAGATCGTTAACATTGACCAAGTCTCACATTACGAGCCTAACCCTTCTTCCAACATCGATAACATTCTCCCTCTCATCCACACGAGTCATGACGCATACCCACTCGTCGAGATGGGTCCTGCAATTTTCAAAGATCCATCATTGTTAGGAACTTACCATGGAGCACCACCGCTCCTTCATCCTTCCAATCAAGTATGCGTCGTATCATCTAACGGAACTCACACAGAGGATACCCTTCCTCCTACAGAGGCTTCTATCATATCTGACATCCCACTAGTCGCAGAACTCCCCCCTCAAGAGCCTCCTATGAACTCGTCGACCACACCAGTCCACGATTTCACCTCTCCCCAAGGACATATCCCAGTTTGGGAGACAGTTCCCCAAGCCATCACCCAAATCCCCTTCTTTTACCCTCCATCGGGCATTGAATCTTTCCAGGTAGCCACAACACTTACCCTACCTAATATGGTGTTAGAAATTCTAGTTTAGTATGTACATCCACCAAAGATGGTCCCTCGACCATCCCTTCCCCCCCAAACGGAAGGAATCCCAATGATGATTCCCATACTTACTCCCACCATACCCTCTACACCCCCACTCACTAACCCCCCTACCACAGCTAGGGGTAGGAGAAAGAAGAAGGAGCCCACAGCTCCACTCCCTCCGCGCATCCAACCTCCTTGCGCACTATGTGAGAAATATGGACACCAAACCAACAACTGCCCATCTCTACCCGAGTTACGAAATTTGATTCCACTCATTCAAACTCCCCCAACACTCGCCACTATAGCCAGTACTGCCACTACCACCTCCCATTCCAGTAGTAAAGGGTTACAAACCAAATTTGCTTGCGCTATATGTTCAGAATATGGCCATTATACCCACCATTGCCCAGCACTGCCACGCTCTCGGCAAACATTAGCCGCAGTGTGCCAAATCTTCCAGAGCAACCATAGTCCCACTACATCATCCTTATCAACAATCATCGACATCCATTATGTCACAACTTCAGTCAATGAACGTATGAGATGCCCTTTCTCTCTATGTGAATCATTAGATCATTTTACATACCAATGTCCTATGCTCATTGAATACAGGCAACGCCAATTGACCCTGCTTCAACGACCCAGAGAGTCGATAGTTGACCTTACCTCGTCACTAGAGGTTCTTCATGTCATTTCTCCCAAACCCAAGGCCATTCCAATGCCTCCATGGTTCTTAGATGACTTATCTGAGGATTCACCCCCCAATCCCCCCAACTCTCCCACTCATTCACCTATGTACATTTGACACCCAACTGCCATGGGTACTCCTCAGTAATTCAACATTTGGTTTATGTCAAGCAAACCATCACCATCGCCTTGCATTTTCCCCCCTGCTTCTTCATCACTAGGGGGCAACCACACGACACCAGTCACCGATATCACTCTTCATGACCCTTTGTATTCCTGTTACTTCCACTGTGATGAGGAAATACTTGAGGAGTTAAACAACCTTGACTACCCATGGGATGCGCTACACCACTGCGCACTCTTCTTTCCACAGGAAGCCTCCACGCTTCCTAACAAACACCACATCTACGTGGTAGAAACCAAGAATTTTATCCCATCAGGACCTATCGACTAGTTCAAAACCCCCATTCCTGCCCCTGATGCTTTTGAAGAAGGAAACATGGCCAACATTTCCCTGACCATTAAAATCAACATTTCCATCAAAAATGACGTTGTCGATGAAATCACCATTGGAGCTGCTTGCACTCCTCAAGAAATCACTGCCTACAAATCCCTCTTCCAGGAATATCGAGATATTTTTGCATGGTCATACATGGAAATGCTTGGCCTCAATCCCTCTATCGTCAAACACCGCATCGACACCTGGCCTGACATTACACCATTTCATCGAAAACAACGACCACTACACCCATCCAAAGCAGTAGCTGTCAAAGTCAAAATTGACAAATTACGCACTATCGGGTTCATTTACCTCATCGCCTATACATCATGGGTTTCCAACCCTGTACCCATTAACAAAAAACAGGACACTATCTGTGTCTGCATAGAATTTCGTGATCTCAATCACGCATGTCCCAAAGACAACTTTCCAACACCTTTCATCGATCAAATTATCAATGACTGTGCAGGCCACGAGGCTCTATCCTTCATGGATGGATTCTATGGTTATAATCAAATTCAAATTCACCCCGCTGATCAATATAAAACCGCATTCACTACCCCTTGGGATAATTTTTCATATCATGTCATGCCTTTTGGCTTAAAGAAAGCTGGAGAAAATTTCCAACGGGCTATGACATATATTATTCATGATCTAGCTCATATCATCCTATCATACTTGGATTACCTCATAGCTCGATCCAAGAAATGCACCCAACATCTTGATGATTTACAAATCATCTTCCAACGATGTCGTCAGTACAACATCCTCTAAAATCCCCTAAATTGCATTTTCTATGTCACCGCAGGGTGCCTCCTCGGTTTCATCATTTTCCAAAGATGTATTACCGTGGACCCCCTCAAAGTCCAAGCTATCACCAAAATTCCACCTCCCTGGAATTACGGCAACTACAGAGTCTCCAAGGCAAGGCTAACTTTCTACGGCAATTTGTCCTTGACTATGCCATTCGCGCCCACGATTTCCTTTGCTTACTACATCACGACATCCCATTTCACTAGGATGAACATGCCCAACAGTCATTTGACGATCTTGAACTAGCGCTCTCCAATGCCCCTTAAATTAGTGCACTTGACTACAATCGCGACTATATCCTCTATGTATCGGCATCAGCTGTTTCAGTAGCATGAATTCTCGTTCAGCTAGGTGATGACAATCGTGAGCATGCCATTTATTACGTTAGTAAAAACCTCTCAAGGCCATCTTTGAAGTATAAACATGAAGAGAAACTAGATCTTTCCTTCATCATCGCAGTTCAAAAACTGCGTCACTACATTCTGCTTCGCACAACTAAGGTTGTCGCCGATTCTAACCCTATGCAATACTTGCTCAGTCGTCGGAAAATTAACGAAAATTTTGCTAGATGGATCGTTATCCTTCAAGAATACGATCTTGAATTCTCAACACCCAAGAGCAAGATATACCTCATTCTTGCCGAACTTGTCACGGCCCTCCCCTCTGACACCACCAGTGCCCCCATCAATACCGACTTTTCCAATGAACATCTCTTTTACATCACTTCGGATGATCCTTGGTACAACAACCTCCTCGTCTACCTCTGAGCTCAAAAGTTTGGTAACCACCTTTCACAAGATGATCATCGTCATATTCGCCATCAGGCCCCCCTCTACCTCCTCATCGGAGACATCCTATATCAACGGGGAGTCGACACCATTCTTCATCGATCCCTGACCATTGACGAGGCCGATAGAGTCTTGAATGACTGCCACAACGGAGCATGTGGGGGGAATCTTTCGGGAATATCCACTGCTCAGAGGATTATCCGAGCAGGATACTTTTGGCCTACCTTGTTTCATGATTGCATTCATGCCGTGAAACAATGTGAGCAATGTCAGCTTTACGCCAACAAAGCCTGAGCACCCCCTGCTCTTCTTCATCCAGTCATCACTGCCAACCCTTTTTCTAAATGGGGCATCGACTTCATGACTTGTAATCCCCCCTCCAACAATGGTCACAAATACATTGTTGTTGTAGTTGATTACTTCACCAAATGGGCAAAAGCTATGCCCACCTTCAACAACACCGCTGACACCGCAACGCTTTTTTTATTGAACCACGTCATCTCTCACTTTGGAGTACCACTCCAACTCGTTTCCGATCACGGGAAACACTTTAAGAATGATATCTTCGTCGAACTCTCATTTCGGTTAGGATTCTCTCACGAGTTTGCCTCACCATATTACGCTCAGTCTAACGAATAGGTCGAAGAAGTTAATAAGGTCCTCAAGACCATGTTACAGTGCACAGTTAATAAACATAAGACCAATTGGCATTACATGTTATTTTCCTTGCTATGGGCTTACCGGACAGCTGTGAAAACAACTACTGGTTTCACACCATTTCATCTAGTCCATGGGGTTGAGGCCACTCTTCCCATTGAGTGCAAAATTCCCACCCTACGCACCACAATTGAGCTATTACCTGACACTGCTCCAATGGAGCAGCACTTGCTGAACTTAGATTCTCTAGATGAAGATCGTCGATCTTCATTACAGAACAATGAGGCAACTAAAAAATGGTCAAAGGCTACCTTTGATCGACATGTCAACCTTCACTCATTTCATGAAGGAAACCTCGTCCTGGTTTACGATATCGCTCATGATACCTTTGTCCATGGTAAATTCGAGTCACTGTGGCATGGCCCATACATTATCCAACATTGCCTCACTAAAGGCGCATACATCCTAGCCTCTCCTGAAGGCCTCTCTCTCAAAGAACCAGTCAACAGGTTGTATTTAAAGAAATTTTATGCTTAAACGTAGTCATTCTACTTTAGGTTATTTCTTTTATAGTGTTTTTAATATTTTTTCCATCCCTCACGTCTAAACTCTCATTTGTGCTATTGACAGATGCTTCCTCCACCGGCCTACCACATTGGTTACACCGATGGCGCCAGTCATTGGACACAAAATCTCGCTTTGGCCGCTTGGGCTCTCTACACCCCCTCACATGAAATGCTTCATTCGAGCAGCATATGTTTGGGTTCAGCGACCAATAACCAAGCCGAATACACTTCCATCATTGGCCTCCTAGCCGATGCCTGACATCATAGTATTCGTCACCTTAGCGTCTTTCTCGACTATCAACTAGTCGTTCTCCAGCTCAACAATGTGTACCATGTACGCGATCCTTGCCTCTTTCACAAATACCTACAGGTTAGACTGTTATCTCGACATTTTGATTCCATTACATTTACACATATTCCAAGACAATTGAATCAAATTACAGATAACCTAGCTAATATTATGTTAGACTGGCATATATCACTTCAAGCTACCTCTACACATACATAAACATATCAACAACCTATCATAGCATATATAGATTAGACATCATCAATACATTAACAAAACACATGTAAACACCACATAGATCTCAAAATGTATACTCATGTATATATCAAAAGGTCCACAGTGCCATCCAAATGTTTACATACAAAAAATACAAATATATACAGGCCAATGAAGCACCTCGGTACAAAATGGGCTCACTAGCCTATATACAAAAAATACATCTATACATAGAGAACCACTCAAGGTGCCTCTAGAGCACCACTGCCTGTCCCTCCCTTAGGCGGTGGCAGCCCACCACCGCTTTTCCCTCCCTCAGGCAGTGGTTTCCCACCCCTTACTGGTCCCTCCTACCCCAACGATAGTCGTCCTATCATTGCAGCACCAGCTACTGCTTCCCGTCATACTACGGCCCGCCATGGTGGCAGAATCTCCACACACTGCTCCAGGATACCCTCATCCTGGATGTGAGACCACATTCCCTCAGGAACGTCCTATAACACCGCCTCCAGGCGACGACATATGTCCTCAAAATCTACTCTAGCAGTCGCCGAAGGAGCATGTGATGGCCCAGTACCAGGGTCATCAAACCAGTGTCTCCTCGCTGCCCTCTCTAGATCAGCTAATCACGCCGCGACGTCCTCACACTGATGTCTCTCTCCCCGCGGCAGTCTCTCCAGCTCCTAACAAGATGTCTCTCTCTGCAACTCCACCTCGCGCCCGCGAGGTGCCACATCTACACATAAAAACAAGAAACAGATAGTATCAACATCTATATCATATACATATGTCATGCTATCTCAAAACATAAAAAACATATATATCAACATCATCAACATACCTCGACGGGAAAACACCTCCCCTGGAGGTAGCACCATGTCCGGATCCTCCCGGAAGTCAACCCCGGCATAGGGGTACTCCAATATCACCTGCGGCATCTGCCGCCATACTTGCGTCGCATCAGTAGTAAAGAAGTGGTCACCCTCGCCACCACCATGGCGAAGCAAAATAGTCAACCATTGCCTTATTCATGGCTCTCGTGCCCTAGACACACCCAATAAAGTCCTAGGGTGCAACATCGACCCCTTCTCTAGAAACCAGGCCACCAGGATGGACCCGAAGGCAAACTCTCCAATATCTGTGGACCGACAGTGGTCCAGCTTCCCTACCATCCTGGCATGTAGCGTAAGCCCCCAAGTGAAGTGCTCACCGGCCAACACTCTCTCCATCACCATCAGCTGGCCACCACTAATCCGCTGCGTCACCAGTGACCCATAAACTCTCACAATCATCGCTGCTATACAGTGATTGTAGGGTCTCAAAATAGTCCCTATTCTCACTCCATTAATTCACTAAAACCTTCACAATTACTTCCATTTCACCTTCATATCACCTTCATTCCACCTCCACATCATTACATTTACCTCATTTGGGTTATAACTATGATTTTCCAAATTTTATCAATTCTTAACATTTTAAAGTGAATTTGTGGTTAAACTTTAGAAAATAATATGCTTATACTTATACCTAACAATAAGAATGAGTTTGTTAACATGTGTAGGTACAAAAGAAGCTTCCTAGGCACCTTTATGTGGCACTCTATGTTCAAATTCGAATTTAAGAAGATCATGGAGGAGATTATTGAGAATATCATGGAGGATATCATGAAGGAGGTCATGGACCTCATGGAGAATATCATGGAGGATAGGGTTATGTGTCTAGATGGTTGAGAGATGTATGGAACTAAAGAGAGATTAGTGGATCACATTTATGAGTTTTTTATCATAGC
>JZKD02S0215988.1:236704-265761 GCA_000966675.3 Picea glauca
ATCATACTTCGATTTTGCTTCTACATCTGAGTCTCCTTTGAAGTGGTGTGCTTGTGGAGTTATGGAGGGCCCCCATGGCCTCACTTGCATGCTGATTTTCTTATTTTAGGTATAGATTAATTTATGTTTTTGTTTGATTTCAGTTTTTAAAGTCTTGTTAAATGCTCTAATACTGGAAGGATCTTATTTGAAAGTGTTTTTGTAAGAGAACCATAAGATCTCAGACAATTATTAGATTTAGGTTTGTTTGATTTCAGCTCTTAATTTTTGTTAAATGTTCTAATATTGGAAGAGTGTTATTTGAAAGTGTTCCTATAGATAACCGTAAGACCTCATACAATTATTAGATTTAGATTTGTTTCATTTCATCTTTCAAAGTTTTTATTAGATGTTCTAATATTGGAGGAGATCCTAAAATTCAAGTGTTCTTGTAAGAGAACCTTAGGATCTCGATGAATGTTAGATCTAGGTTTGTTTAGTTGTTGGAAGAGATCTTGTTGAATATGTTCTTGTAAAAGAACCAAAGATCTCGGGAAAATTAAAAATCTTTCTAGATCTATATATTTTAGGTAGCGCTTCTAAGTTTACCTTCCCAGGTTGACATTAAATGAACTCTGATTGACATCATCAATTAGAACTAAACAGTGATGTGCTAGGGCATCCATCTTCCCAATGCTCACGACAGTGTTGGACATAAAGTTCGGCCCCGAACAATATCTCCAGCCAACCGTCGCTAGCAGCATATCCCTCGGTAGCACCGGATCCGTCGGTAGGGGTGTTCCCCAAAACAGGAGCCCCGTCAAAAAATATACATCCTCCACCGCAGTGAAGGCAATATACTCTCCCCACACTATGAAGCAATGCAGGTCCAGACTCCACATCCGGGTAAGAAACTACAGGACATACTCCTACGCCCGTATCAATGGGCACTCAAATAACTTCAACAGCCCACAGGCTACCAAAGTCACACCTACACCTGGCTCCTTAATAGCCACGGTGTCTCACAACTGGGACCAATCCCGCTCTCGCCAACCAATCGAAATCATGCACAAATTTCACCTGCAACCACATAAAACAGTCCTAAGTAAGCCATATGGACAATCAACAACATCAAAAAAGATACATTTTACACCCGTCAACCTTGCCTCAAAGGGGCGGCTGTTTAACCCATAGGCACGCACACGTGCGTGCTTGTTCACTCCACAGGCATGCACCTATGCGTGCCTGTTCACTACACAAGTACACTCTCAAGAATTCATGTCCATCCTTCCAGCGGGCATACGTGCGCGCCTGCTCAATTTACAGGCGTGCTCTAGAGCGCGCTTGTCCAAAGCACAGTCGCGCATGCATGCACAACTGTGCAGCTGACAAGCACGCATATAGTGCGTGCCCTTTACCCTCTTATCGATGCTCCCATGCACGTCTATCTGGTGGGTAGGTGCGCACGTGTGCGTGCCTACTTCCAGATCGCCCATGCATGTGGGGCCCACACTCATAAAAACTCTCTGTACGGCCCTCCATACAACCCCTGCCCAAAAAATGAAACCCTAATTCTATGCAGGATGATCAGACCACTAAAGTGAAGCTCGTTGGTCCTTGATCAAATGCCTCGTCCTCCCAAAATCTCCAAAACTCCTCTGAATGCTTCTCGTCCAGTCACTATAGAAGCAAGTACAAATGAGGTGGCAATGTGGGCCCTATAGTTATATATAGGCCTTTTTGCCAAACTTCCACTCACCATTTCAGGAGCTCTAAGCATCCATTTCTTGATCCATCTTTAGCCACGGGATCATCATCCTGTCATCTACATCATGACAATACCTGGGCCTCTTTTCATCCTGAGCCCCCGGGATGCCATTTTTTTCATACCCTGATCAGGTACGCATGCACATATTCAAAATTATCAAATACATGCTCATATATTCGATTCTCTTCAGATATTGTTCATGTCGGGTATTTGGTTTTCATGTGTGCAGGTACTTGGTCATCATACATCAACACAATCCCTTCAGGTATATACTTAGCACTGGCATGTAGTCATTCCCCTTGAATCTCATACATTTCCAGTCACACCCTCTGACATTTGCCTCTAGGATCCCTATTTCCGGCTCTGCAGTACCAACACCTCCATTTGCATCTTTGGTACTGTCACCTAGTAGCACTCTTCCCCACATGAGTTGTCCCATTCATAGCACCCTTTTTCACTTTTGACACTCATGTTATTTTCCAAAACCCTTTAGGGATGGGAGTCCCGATAGTCTTACATCATGTCATGAATCAGCCACATACTCCTTCTCCTCATTTTGCTAGCTTTCCTAAACGGACTCCCAGATTATCTCTTCACTGTTTTATTTTTAGACTACACCTCCGTAGTATCACGAGCCCTCCATTTCATCCACAATCCGTTTGCCCATCTACAAATTTCCCTTCATTTCACCTACCTCATATAGAAACCCACCCATGGGGCCCCCACCCTCCATCACTTCTCCGAGCAAATTATGCCCTACCCGGGCCAACCATATCACATTGGGGCACCCATTTTTTCATTTGTACACTTATCCCAAATTATTCTTTATTTATTATACAAACGCCTTTGTTTCCAGCAGTTACATTACCTTTTTTTCATCACCTTTGGTGACCTTCTTCCCTTTTTTGGCCAAACGCAACCCATGTCACCCTTGGTTGGGGCACTACTTATCATCCACCCTTGACGACATCATACATATCTTTAGAGTACCCCATAGGCCACTTACCTATGCCCTCTGAGTTTGTTCACCTTGTCCTTCCTCTGGCACAACTTATCCCCTGTCTTGTTGTCCCCTTGACACTCGACCTTGTTGAATGGCTGCAGCCACTTTTATCTCAAATCTACTCCAACCAAGGGCAGTCTTGAGTCTTCCTACATCTTGACTTCATCCATGTACCTCCACCACTTCCTCACCTCACCTAGTAGATTTCACAAAGCCATTTCCTTCTGGGAGTCGCATCCCCCTTTTTGTTGACATCAACACAATTTTCCATAAGGGTGACAGTATCTTAATTCTCATTACCCATCCAATGAGAGATATTGGATGGCACAGGGAGAAAAACAATTTCCCCCTACTTTCATTGACCCCCATAACATTCGACGTCAACACTTTCTCATGTTATGGTGGGTCTTACTTTGCGACTATTGTAGTTAGTTCTTTTACTTGCCGAAGACCTCTGAACTTGGCTGGGATATCAATGCCCACATAATCCATGATACTTCTTACAGTTGTCATTGCCTACTATTCAAAGTATGTTCATCCACAAAATTGTCTTCTACCTTTATCACGACCGCCCCCGAGGGCGCTGCAATTGTCTACACCAACACTTCATTCCTCTTTTTTAAGTTACATGACACAAGCATGGGGCATGCCTGCCTCATTTGTACATAGTTTCCTTTTTTTACACAACTCATGGAAGGTTGGGTTCTACCGGTTCCTTTTTCCCTCCAACGTATCGCTCTAGACAATCCCACTATTGCTCTCTCTTACAAAAACAATTTGCACACATTCGCGCACATGTGCATGATGCACGACTGTTATCCCAAAAGGCCGCGCATCTGAGAAATGACGCATTTATGAGAGTGGTTGGCCTCCCACCCACTTCTGGTTCAGCTCCCAAGCCGATTTGACACTCAAATCTGGACTGGATTTGACTGGATGGCTGGTCAAAGACCTAGAAATTCCCTAATTAATCTCTTTACACACTACGAACTATTTGAACAATAGCTCAAAGGAATGCTATAAAAAGGCCATGGATACACTTCATTTTTCAAGGAATTCAAAGAAAAGTTATGCTGCCATTATTCTCTTGAGGACTCCTCTATCCTTACCAAGAGTATACTTGCATCATTGCATTGGGAAATCCATCTCACCCCTTGAGTGGATTAACAAAGAATTCTTTCACCATTTTCATTTTCATTTTCAAAGTTGTAAGAAGAGCTTACTTGTGGGGGTCCAAGAGCCCTCCCTTGGAGGAAGAAGGGACTCATAGTCCCCTTGCTTCTCGGTGTTTTCTTTCACTAATATCAACCTTATCATTGGTGACATGGGTCTCATTGTTCTTTTTGTCCTTATGTCCCTATGTTTATAAATTTAGTTGTTATTTTATTTCTTAGTTTAATTCTTAGTTGTTGTTTTATATTTATTTTTCTAACCCTTTTCCTTGCAGTTGTCCGGCTCAGCAAACACAACTGAGCTTGAAAGCACCTCTATTTTTCTTACTAAGGTGATGAAAGAGGCGCAACACCCGTCATCATCATTGGCCCCTTCACCAAGTGCGAGATTGATTACACTACCTACAACCATCCTTCAGCAAGGGGGCACCGTTATATCATCATAGTGGTAGACTACTTCACCAAGTGGGTCGAAGCTATGCCAACGTTTAAATATTATGGCGAGAGTGCCGCCCTCTTTTTGTTTAACCAGATTATAGCAAGGTTTGGCATCCCGAGAGAGATTGTCATTGACCATGCCAGTCACTTTCAGAACACAATGATGATCGAGTTAACATTAAATCTTGGGTTGAGGCAAGAACATTCATCACCCTACTACCCACAAGCGAATGGTCAAGTGGAAGCTGTCAATAAATCTCTTAATACCATCCTATAATGAACGATCAATTCGGCCAAGTCAAATTGGCATTTGATGATATACTCTGCATTATGGGCCTACCAAATGTTTGTTAAGATTGCAACTAGTTTCTCACCTTTTCAACTCATTTACGGGCTAGAAGAAGTCTTGCCTATAGAGTGTCAGATCTCGTCTCTCAATTTGGCAGTACAGTTATTTCTAGACACTTCACCTCTTGAAGAGAATTTATTATACCTCGAGCAACTCAATGAGTAGCATCGAGATGCAGCCTTGGCCAATGAGGCTCACAAACAAAAATTCAAGTGTCAGTATGATCGGTCCATTCATCCTCGTATTTTCTTGGAAGGCGACCTTGTCCTGGTCTATGACCAATATAAGGACCCCCTGGGGGCATGCAAGTTCAAAACCATGTGGTTCATACCTTTCATTGTAAAAGAGGTTTTAAAAAAGGGCGCTTATCGTCTGGTAGACTTTGAGGGAAATGCTTTGGTGGAGCCTAGAAATGGGCTCTACCTCAAGAAGTATTACTCATAGGTAGGTCACCTTGGGTAACTTGTTGTAACATATGTATAGTTCCTATTCATTTGTGTTTTTAGTTTTTCACCTTTTTTGGTTTTATGGATGTGTCGTTTTGATGTCATCTTTTTCACTATGGCAGATGTCAAGTGAATCAAAGGTGTTCGTTGGGTTTGCGGACAACGCTAGCCAACACACTCAGGGGCTTGCTTCCGCAACTTGGGTAATTTACACACCTTAAGGCCATTTGTTATCTTCAGGAGGTATATGTTTAGGTGACACCACAAACAATGTTGTTGAATACAGTGCAGTTCTAGAGTTGTTGCATGACGCTTTTTCGCATGGTATTTCTCGCCTCTAGGTATATTTAGATGCTCAACTGGTTATGCCTCAGTTAAATGTAGTTTACCATGTTTATGATCCTACTCTACACCGACGATTCCTTAGGGTACATCTATTAGAATGAATCTTTGATTACATTACGTATATCCATGTTCCTAGGAGATTGAATCAAGTCACAGACGCCCTAGATAATCATGTATTATATTGGCATATTGCACACATGTAAAGAAAAGCACACACACGCACATGTAAATACATTGGTAAAATAGATGTAGTCCATAAACACATAAACAGACATAAAAATCCATATATAATATCAAAAATATCAGAGTACATGGGTGGGTGCAAGCACCTCAAAAATACGTCCAGTAAAGAGTCATGGGGCTTATGCCCTCAAACATAACAAGTAGTGCCCTAGGCACGTGAAAAGTCCAGCCTAACTAAGGACGGGGCCTGTTGGCCCTGTTATAATGGTCAACGATGTTTTCCAAATGTTGAAAAACATGGACCCACGTCTGTGGTGCCCCCACCACATGAGGCTACATATATGGCGGCAGATCCTCGATCTCTACCATGGGGACTGTGTGAGTGAGGGAGGTAAAGTTTCACTCTACTCGTCTCAAAACTCTCTCAGCCTCACTGGTTGTAGGCTCTCCTGCTGCTGCTAGTCCACCGGCTGCGGCTGGTGCAGCCTCTAGTCGATGACGTCACCCATTCCTTGCAAATTCTGCTGGTCACACTGGCCCCACATCTGCACATAAAAAACACATATCTGTTAGATACTTTCGTATATAAAAAAATGATATATATAAAAAAAGCATAAAAAATTAAATAAATTTAAAAAGAAAAAAAAAAGCATACCCATCTCTCCTCGCTCCTCGCCGAGAGGTACCCGTATCTCAGGATCTCTAGAGAAGTCAATCTCGGCATAGGGGTAGTCCTCTATGACCGAAATTTGTTGCGCCCACCAAGAAAAAAAATGATCATCAAAGGCCTCAATGGTCCTTCCCCCTCTTTCGTGACACCAGCGCTGCCCATCTGCATAACGTGGGGCTAGAGTCCTGGTGCCCTCATATCACCTCTCTAGGACTGAAACTGGGCACTCTCTCAAAGAATAAAGCACAAAGAATCATCCCAAACCCAAAGTTCCTCTTATTCTGCATTTGGCACTCTGTTAGCTACCTCTTCATACAATCTAGTAATGTGGTGCTCCAGTAAACAATTTGTGCATTTAAGCATTGAAATGCACAATTCATGTGCACACAGGAATCCTAATGCAAATCCATAGACCCAGTAATTCACCCAATGAGAAACACTATCACTTTCAGTGATAAGTTTGAAATCTTTCTTATTGGCACCTGTGAGCTCGTTCTATCTATATAGGCTTCACAATGGAGTCCAATCAACTTCGATATATTGTGAGGCTCGGAGGGAAAAGTATGAAAATTGACTGGTTCCCCTCTCCTGGAGAGGCCAGTTAGAAAGTACATATCTTCTGTTATTGGGGACAACGACTGCCCCTTAAGCATGAAGGCCTCTGCGTCAGGATGCCAATAATAAACCAAGGCGTTCAGTAGCCTAGGTTGTGCACGCATTAAAGGACAATGGAAAAACTTTAACAAACCACATTGCAACAATGCAGCAAGAGCATCAAGGTCCTCATCGACCAACACATCAATATTATCATGCTTTCTTTCTCTCCAGTGAACATACATCCTACAAATAGACAAAGTTCAGGAGGGTTAACTCTTGTTTTTTTAATTTTTTACACTAAATGGAAGGTCCACGTGGGTTGTAGTGCTCACAGTAGCGTGTACACTCGAGATTTCATAAGGAAACCCACGTGTACACTCGGGTTGTCATAGGACAGCCCACGTGGACATAGGGCAGACCTTTTAATGTTCGATGCCCCTCCAAAAAATGAACTTAAATGCATAAAGAAATAATTAAATTGCAAGAGGGGGTAGTGTATACTTACTTGGTCCAAGCAGATGACCGTTTTGACCACTGAGGCTCCTGGAATCAACTCTTTTTCACAAAGGGGTAGTTTTAGCTTTTAGTCAATTTCTCAATTAGCAATGGTGATAATGAGCTACCAGCTTCTATTTATAGACTTTTTGGCCTCTTTTTGTCATTTTTTGGACCTTTTTGTCATTTTTTCTAAACTAAAAATCATTTAGTATGGTTCAAGAGTTTTCTTTGGATTGTCACGAGAAGTGTTACTTTGGGTACTAAGAAATTTTTTGGATTTTTGGGTCGTTTTGAAGGTCCTTTAGTAAAAATCCACTTTTCCAACTCGTTGCATTTAAGTTAGGATTCCACCTCCACTTCCTACATCTTGTTGTCTCTTCTACTTTTCCATAGGATTGATCCCACTGAGTTGTGACATGGAACCATCATTGTTGCTTTAGAAGTGTCATAATTTAGTGGTAGAGCCTACCTTCACATGGATGCCCTAGGTAGATCCTGGTTGCATTTTGGTGTCCATACTGTCACTAACGACTATAGGCCCGGGAGTCCTTATTAGTTTTTCCTGATTACAAGTTTGAGCCTCATTTGCATGATTCCTTATCACTCTTGACCTCACCCTCGGGACTCCCAAAACTTAACGGGTCTTATTTTAATCCCTTTTCAAACCTTCTAAACATGAAAAGATTGTCGAGCGATCTTGTTGACCTTCTTGCTTTCTAAAATGAAATTTGAAGTCACATCTGTTCGGTGGTAGTTTACCCCTTTTTCAGTCCGGATGGTCAACTGTATGAACAAAGGTATACTCTAGGAGCCTCAGTTCTCTAGAAGAGTATTCTCAGGTATAATTTTAACCCTTTTTCGGGCCTGAGGGACTAAGTTTACGAAAAAGGAACCCCCACGGAGTCCATAGTTAATCTCTTTTCAGACTCCCTAAAATTGAAAATATCGTCGAGTGACCTTATTATTTCACACTCATTAAAATGGTACAAAAGAACATTCCTGACAGAGTCCATAGTTAAGATTTTTTCAAACTCCTTAAAAATGAAAAAATTGTCGAGTTATCTTGTCTTTGTCACACTCGTTAAAATGGCTTTGAATAGACGTCTTTTCGGTGCTAGTTTACCCCTTTTTCGAGCTGACTAGACTACCTTCGAAAAAGGTACCCCAGTGGAGTTTCCTTTTACATTTTTTCAGACTCTCTAAAAATGAAAAATCTTAGAGATTACCTTCTCTGGGCTCATTAAACTTACATCGAAGGACATTATCATTGTGTCTTGTTAACCGCATTTTCACTACTGCGTCTTTGGCCTAATGTCAGCTCTGTGTTGCTCTCAACTGAACCATATGAATCATGCCTTGTAACACAAGACTTATAGAACTTCGCCTTTGTGTCTTGACACCTTGACCCCTGGAGGGATTTCTCTGAGTGTCCTTGCTCTGAACATCAGCCTTTTCCTTGTGCCTAGAACTAGTATGTTTGCGACACTCGTTCCTCCTTTGTAACGTAGCATTCTTTTATTCTTTTTCCGAAATTATTGAAAAAGACAAAAAAAAAATCAAATATACCCCAAAAAGAGGAAGGGGAAATTATTTTCTTTTTATTGGCAGCACAATGAGTCACCCTTGGACAAAGGACATCCTTTCGTTTGTTCGTCAATCTTTGGGATTTAATATGACCTTAGGAAGTTGTTCTCGCTACATAGAGTTGTGTCCTCCTCCATTTGGTTATTCTTCCAAACATATGGAGAGTTTGTGTTTCCTCCTGCATCGTAAAGTTATGTCAATACCATGTTGCCCAAGTCTCATCATTCATCGTGCTATTGTCCAAGGGAAGTTTTTACCAAGCCTAAGTCGGCCCTTCTATAGCTTGTCTCTTGTCCTCATACCCGACCATCCTGAAAACCCAATCAAGTCTTTGTTCAAAATAAATGAAGCCTTCAGTCTGATCATCAAGATCCTCTAGTCCATGCCTGATGAGCCGTTGAAGACCTCTGGGTAGTGAAGTCGTACACTCATATTACACTCCTACCTGAGTTATGGAATATTTTGAAGTTGTTGCTCAAGCTCTGAAGACCCCATCTCCAGCCATCAGACCTTATCAGCTTCTAAAGAAGATGGATACTATGCATGCATATCTTTTTTATTTCGAGATGTAGATATGATGTGTATTGCTTGCAGCTACACTTTATATAGTTATATGACATGGATTTGCAATGTATTTGATTGGCAGCCATGATTGTATTTCATCCCGAGCATGGGTATGCCCACCTCGATGAGACAATTGTTATTTTGCATATGGAACCTATCGAAATCTCATCCCTGGGCTCATTGTTTTGGTACGTTGATAAAGATTGATAATGTATTTCAACCATCAGATGCTCTTCTGACCTCACACATTAGGGGGCATTTGTTATAACCCTAATTTTCACCAAACATGCTTACCTGGCATCAGTCCATCTCATATTCCTTATTTTCCAAGCCACTACTGAACAAATCTTCTTAAAAACACCATTTTTAAAGGCACACACACCCTGCTCCACTACTGCATGTGTGTACATGCTAGCTGACTCACTACAACCCACATGTACCTACAAAAGAAAGAAAAATGGAAAGTTGATGATGGAACACACATTTTTGGGTAAGTTAACTAAACCTTTCAACCATGCATAGCTGGTCACTCAACCAAATACCTAGATCTTTCTAGCATATAAAAGAAGGGGTAGGGGTCCCATGTGAAAGGAGCCAAATCATAGTAAAGAAACTCTACCTGAATTAGTACTCCCCTTGCCTCAACCTTTTGCAACTATTGTGTGAAGAAGAAACATATTCGAAAGAAGTTGGAGCACAGCTGAAGAGGAGCCCAGGACCATATTTGAGGAGCAGTGGTCAATCTCACTATTGTAAGGTATTCTTGTGAGATTAATAAAAGGAGTACTTTTCCCATCCCGCCATATGAGGTTTTCATTGTTTGAATATTGATTATATGTTGATTAAATCTCTAACCCATTAGTTCATAGATCAAATTCATGTGGAGTTATTTTTTTGTCTTTTGTGAATGCATGTCAACATTGGGAGGAGAGTTGTAGTCAAATAGCAACCAAGCGTGAAAAGGGATCGACATCAAACACAGAAAATAAGGTACGCCAACTTGATCTTTTTAACCTTGTATTTGCATATGAATAATGGGGTTTAGGCATGGGATGATGGTAAAAGGTCGGAAGCTTTAGTTCATTTCTGCATGCATGATAAAACCCTTAGTGCTAGTCCGTAGGAGGGATTTCCCACCCACAACAATCACTACACATAGACCGACCATGATAAAAGAGTATGGGGGACTAAACTCCACTAGTTGGGGAAGGGGGGGATAAAAGTTAAGGAAAAGTGGCTACGATAGGGAGCTTAAGCCAAAAAGTAATATTATATTAATATTTGTTAAAGTATAAAGTATGGATAATTATTTTATCCTAAGTTCTAAGGATGGGGACAAGTGGGCCAAAGTAGCTCCCAACATGACAAATGTCAAGTTGGGGACATGCATACATATAGTTTGGAATTAGTTCATTTTCCATCATGGGGGTCATCCATTTGATCATTCCATCATCATTCACACACTCATTGAGCTATCCTCCGTACCTTCCTATCACTATACCTGAATCTGTATCCATACCCATACCTATTTGTGTAGCTGGTTAGCTTGGGAGTTGGACTGAATAAGTGGGTTGTTAGGCCCTTGGGATATTGGAGAGGTGGGTTGTCAGGCCAGTGAGAAATCTCTTTGGGTGAGAGAATTTTTGGGAATTTATTTCTTGAAGGTGCTAAAATGCAACTACAGGGCTCCGAGTCTTCCTTTCTAGCCTGCTACTGAAGCCCGGAAAGGAAGTGGGGCAGCCGAAGGAATGTTGACCAGAGAAGGTGCACACTTCCTGGGGTGGGACATGCATGTGGGGAATAAGGGACTATAGGCTGTTAGTTTGATTCAGCACCTGTGACGGAGTCTTTGCTATTGTCTAAGATAGTCAGCCTGGTTAGGAATCCCTTTACCCAGGTGGAGTTTAGTCCTAGCTCGGGGGTGACCCACTACTGAGAGTGATGAGCAGTGTGGTCTAAGGCTGGGAGGTTTGTGGAAGGTTTGCACGCAATTGGTGATATTCTTGCCAAGATAAGTGTCAATTTTGTGATAAATTTACATGTTGCATTATTATTTACATGTTTATTTTTATGGTTTTATCCTATGTGTAGTTATAACTATCTTTATATTTATGGGTATTTCCTGTATATGATTCATGTATATGTTTACTTTTATTTTAGTATGAATCTGTGATTTTACATAATGTATTTGCCTATTTAAGTTTTATATGTAAATTTCTGCAGGATTTTTGTGTGTATATGTTTTAATTGCATGCAGTTCAAAAAATTTATGTGGCATAGCTAAGTTGGATGATGGGTATGTTATAATATGTTGAATAGAAAATAAAAGCGTTTTCTAGAGTAGCATGGCTTGGCATGGGTGGTTGGGGATGTTACAATGCGTGGAGTCTTGATATTATTTTTCCAAGTGGCATAGATGCTCCAACTACTTTAGCGCAGTGGCCAACTCCTTTTCATCCCTCCTTTCTCTATCCAACATGGCATCCATGATAGCCATCCCTGTGCCGATAAGCTCAAATGTCTTTGTGTGCTCTGTGCTGAGAAGTTTCTCCTCCATAGTGATGAGAATCGATTTATCTATCGTGAGACTTCTTTTTTGAGTGGTCCTCTTCATGATGGATTTCCTCTTTCTATCATAGGTGATCACTTGTATGTCAGAGACCTCATCAATAGGCTCGGGGATTTGCTAATCTCCCCAAGTTAGAGTGTTTCCCAAGCTCTCGTCTGTGTGTGTATGTTCTAGGATTGGTTCCTAAACTTATTTTATATGTTCTGATGGCTTGACCTTCATTTGTAGTTCATCGATTGGTGAGGTATTGGCCAAGATTGAATAACCAGGAGTAGGTTCGGTACTTACTTGGTAATCGACTGTTGAGGTGTCGATTTCTTGTTGCTGAACTTCCTATTTTTTACTACCCGATCCTAGCTCATCCCTCGATCTGTCTTTTGGGGTTCCCAATAGGTCGAGAAACTTAGTGTCTAAGACACTTTCTACCTCATGGTCACTCTGCAGAAGGTTTTGAATTGGAGCATCAGGACTTGGGGTAGATGCATTCTCAAGTTCCTTTTCCTCTGTAATCGATACTGGAGTTACCAGGGAAACCTCTGAAATATCCTCATCATCATAGCTAGTTATTATATAGAAGAGGGAATTTGCTACACCTGTTCCACCTAACATCCTTGATACCTTAGGCTAGGTTGGAATTGTCCTCGATGATCTTATCTGTGGTGATGGAACTATAGGGTTTTTCAGATCAACGATTTCTTTTGGTTGTATTGATTCGAAGCCACTTGGATCTCCTCCGATTGTAATTGGTTTGTCCGATCCTCGTCATCTCTACAAGATCATGATCATTTTGTAACTCGCCAATGATTCTCTGGGATCCCTCTAGTAACAACAATCCTCTCCTTTGTGCCTTTGTTTTCTCTGCTGCTCAGACTTTTTACCTAACTTTTAGAGCCTCTTGAGTCGATTTCTCTATTGTATCCACCTGCTCGTCCATGTCGATATCCTTGAACCTAGTCATGTTTGGGTTTCCCTTCCTCTGTACTACCTCCTCCCAGTACTGAGCACATTCTATAAAAAATTCATCCTCAAATTTGTCATGTGTGTATGACCAACAACACGATACCTGTGAAGCATGTTGGGGGACCAAGCCTTTAGGGTCATGCTTACAAAATTGTCCTATCTGGAACCTAAATTCGAGTTGGCTCAGCCCTTCTTATTTGGCTTGAGCAGTGTCTTTCACTATGTAAAACCCCACATGGAATCCATAGGGTATGAAAGCCCGTTTCTTGTCCTTAACTAGTGTAGAGTTATATCCCTACAGGATAGTCTGATAGAAAATTTCTCCCACAATGAGCCAGTCTAGGACATGAGAAGGGATCAAATGTGGTGCTCTGGTGGCCCCAAACACCCTGCTATAAGTTGTGTTTTCATCTAGGTACTAGTGGTCTACCTTTGATATCCTTTTCTTGGCTTCTATAGACATCCTTGTGCATCCTTTTTTAAATAAAATGAAATATATCCGAGCGATGAATTGATTGCAAATAAGGGCATAGGATTTATTGTACCTATTCTCCCATAATATGTTGAAGTAGACATGAACAGGAAGTTCTGCAATGTGCCAACTCATATTCATCCCGGTGAAGAAATTTCTTGCACAGATAACATCGAGTAAGTACAAGCCCATGTGAAACACAGGAGATTCTCCTTCTTTCAATGTCTGGGCCTGCTATACATAGATGCTCAATTGTTTGGAAATTGTTTCTCCCCAGTTGAAGCTACTCCCAAAGATCACCACAGTGTATGCCAGGGGAATCCATGCTTCCAAAAACTTGGAGCTGTCCTTTTCTCCATACAGTCGGCATATGAGTGCCATCAAGTAGATGTATGGCTCCCTCAAGTTAACTGTCCCATACCAACTGTTTCTGTGGTTCGTAAAATTATTGTCCTCCTTCCACCATGAGGCCATCAATCGGCTAGTGTCGTGGAATTCATAGAACTTTACCACAAAGTCTTTGTTAAGTCGCTCCTCTGGTTCCTTGAGCTTGTAGTACTTTTGAAATTATGTTGGGAGAGAAAATCTGACACACCCACCATTCTCATCATTGATCAGGCATTTATGCATGTCTGTGTGATTAATTAGCCAACCCAACACCTCAATGCACGGGAAGACTAGCGTTTGGGAGGCTACCATGTGCAAGCACGAATGTCGAACGTTCGAGAAAACTTGATCATTGAGTGCCCTTACATCCGTTTTGTTGTGTGGGGTATACTCCAGGTACTCCTCCCAGCTGATTCTATTGAATAGATCTCCCCACTGTGGGAGCATTGTTTTGGATCCAATGGTTACTTTTGTATCGCCGAAGACCGGGGTTTGAATGAAAGTTTTCTTCGTTGAGGTTTTAATGACCGGCTCCGCCGTGGGAGCATATTCCAATTGCTTCACAATACCAGGAGAAGAACCCTTGCCAATTTTCACCTCCTTTAGCTTAGGTTCCCTCGACGAGCATCTGGTCGTTAGCTTTCTTGGAGGCATTTTCTCTTTAGCTAGAACATAATTAGACACTATGTAAAAGATCAAATGCATATATATAAAAAATTACGACTGATGAATTGATAAAATTTAACACATACCTCTGTTGCTTGTTTAACCTGGATTTTAAGGTCTGAGGATCAACACAGACTTGAGATTCTCACTTTGCTTCTTCGAATGCTCTGGAAATGGAAACTTGTGCACATAATAGAAGTGTTTGAATCCGTTTAAATGATTTAAACAAAGATGATCTTACCTTGTCGCATCATATTTTCAATTCGGGATATGATTGTGGTTCTAAAAAATCTTCCACCAGATCTTCATTACATTTTAAAATTAAATTCGATCGTAGGTCGATGGCATGGGCGCGGGTTGTTACGTGGCCTATCGGTGATCTCAAATTCCTATTTTTTCAAATGACACATAGAGTAGATATGCATGCATGATGAAGCATTAACTAGCCTATTAAATGACAGAATACAATCATATCTCATGCTAAAAACATCCAATCATTTCGTTGATCTAGCTGGTGGATCGAGGGTCGGGGTTTCTCTTGAACACTTTTCGTTGATATCTCTGTGTAAAAAGATCTTACGCCGATCAATATTGCCATACAGAGATGACATGGCAATAATGACTCGGAGGTGTGACTAGGACACCGGGAATGTTAAGATGACTCAGGACAAAACTAGACCGTACGACACCCCTATGCGACAAAGACACGTGGCACTCGAGACCAACGTCTTCATTTACTCATGTTATTCAGAATCAAGAATTTTCTTAAGCTATTTGTTCTAACAACCGATCCTACCCTATCGACGCTAAAAAGTATCAAGGATCAATGATCTGTGATAATATTACCCAACTGCTCCCGGATTAACTCTCTTGAAAAAATTATCGATGCGGGAAGTGGATTGCGGATCGGTGATCGGAGATACATCAACGCAGAAAATTTTAGTGATTCAACTCCTCGAGATTTCATCGACCCCAAACCAATGCATATGTTATCGGCTATAGGGAGTTTATCATGGCTCATGTCTACATTTGGTACTCTCATATTTTTTCAACGTTGTTGGTGATCGGCTGTCTCCTGACACTATGTGGAGAAATACTAACACAAATTTACTCTACCTTTTGTTGACGTCGATGGTGCATCGGTGATCGATGATTATTATTATAGTGTGGCCCTTTTATCTGCTCGGATGTTTCCTATGCTGAACACAAGAGTGCGCTTATCATAATGTTAGCTGCAGATCTTTAGTTGGAATGCCAAGTTCTTTTTAGACACCAGGTTTCATTTAACAATTGAAAATAAAATAAATTCGATAGATAAGATTCATGAAAACAAAACAAAACATCCCTCCATATTGAACTCAATTCAAACAGTAAAACAAAAGAAACAAGTGGTACCCAAAAGTGAGAGAATTTCATAAAACCTTTTAGGGTGTGTTGAGCACTCAACACCCTCTTTTTGAGGAACCTTAAGTGAATAGCTTGACCTAATTCCTAGATATCCTAGTGTGCCCTAGCCTAGCACACCTCCTAGTACTCTCAACAAGCTAATGCATCAAGTTTGAGTTTTTGGTCAAATTCAAAGGTTGACCAAGTCAAAGCAGTCATGACTTACTCTATGAAGTCAGAAACAAGTTAGAAGGGGMTTATAACTTTAGAGCATGGAAAATAAGGATTGACCTCATCCTTGCCAAGAATAAAGTGTTGGATATCATGAAAGGAAAGATCGTGGAACCACGGTTTGAAGTAGAAAAAGAAAAGGAACCTCAGAACATTGCAGTTATGGAGAAGTTCAAGGACAATGACATCAATGCTCTGAGTTTCATAGTGGACTCTGTAAAATACCACTTGATATCCTACATCTCTCATCTTGACTCATCTAAGAATATGTACGATGMYYTAACTAACCTATTCTCAGTTAGAAACATTGGACAAGTGATGAKTCTAAAGARTGAGCTCCATGACATGAAAATGAATGATGATGATAKCATAACATTATACTTTGTAAGAGTATCTCAGTTAAAAGATCAACTACAAGCTATTGAAGAAATCMTTTCAGAAAAGGAACTAGTAAATATAGTACTCAATGGCCTTCYCAAGACATGGGATGCATTTGTCKCAASCATGAAAACAAGAAAGGAGTATCCCACATTTTAAGAKCTTTGGACTTGATGTGCACAAGAATAATCAAGGATTAGTGCAAAAGAGAAATCCAAAAAKAAATATGATGATCAAGCCTTCACAACAAAGTTCAAGAATTTCAAGAATAAGAGGAAGTTTGGCTTAAGGAAGAAACCAAATCAAGAAAAGGATATGTCAAAAATACAATGCTTCAACTGTCAAAAACATGATCACTATAGGAACCACTGTCCTGAATTAAATAAAAGGAAGGAAACAAATGAAGCAACAATTTCCGAAGAAAAGGAACCCTCAAAGAAAGTTAAGCAGGATGAAGCAGATTTTGTGTTCTAGTCAAGGTAACAATATTCTTTTATAACATAGTTCTTGTACATACCATGTTTACATAGTTCCTATACATATCATGTGTATCTTTTTCTTAGAAGAAAAGATGGTCAGTGAAACAATACCTATAAAAGAATAACAAGATAAGGATTTCTATTACGATGACTACAAGTCAAGTAATGTACATGAAAAAGATGAAGTATGTTGACAATCCTTGGTGACAAATTCCTGAGGAATCTATTATATAAGTAACAATTGCCAGATAGGCCAAAATCAATATCAAACTTGAAGAGAACTAGAAGGAGTCAAACCAGAAAGAAGTCAGCAATCAAGAGGAAATTAGAATAAGACTTGTTACACTTTGCATAAGTCAATAAGGACACAAACGAAAGCATGGACTCTCTTAGATGGAGGGAGTTGATTGCAGAATTCCAAAAGAATAGAATGCATTCATGAATGAATCTAGGATTAGGAGGGAGAAAATCCTAAATGATATGATCCATTGAAGAATTCGTGAAGATTATAAATTATATGTCCATGTTCCCCATTGAAACTAGCATCCATGAAGAGTAACATGTGTTCAGTTTGACTCTAGAAGAAGTCTTCTTCAAAAATAAGGCTTAAGTATCCTTGGTTGTCCATCTACATCTATGTTCCTAGCATGAAAGGAAGAAGTTGGAATCTCTAGGAAGGAAGGGAATGGAATCTATAGAAGACTCCATGGACCCCAAAGCTAAAGAGGAACATGAGGAAGAACATGAAGATTCCAAGAAAGAAAGAAAACCCAGAACAACCACTTATTATATCGAGAATCATAAGACTACTAGCATGGTTTGAACCCACTAGAATTAGTCAAGGAAAAGGAATGGAAGTTGTGATGATGAATAGTATATGTAAGAAATTGTGAAAAATACTTATGAATGGAAACCTTGCAAGATTAAGAACTAGAGGTTCTTCCATAAGGAGGGAGAAGACTATGACGATAACTTGTTCCAATAAATCAAATATACCTATATTTGAGCTATTATATCTCTTACAGTATCCATGGGTTGGAGTTTACATCACATAAATGTAAATATTGTTTTTCTCAAACAAAAGAATTGAAGAAGCATATGTAGAGAAATATCAAGGCTTTGAGGTATACCAAAAAGAGACCCGTGTATGCAAATGGAAGAAGACCTTGTATGGATTCAAGAAACTTGATGCATAGTATATCATATACAACATAAGCATGGAGAAAAATTCCTATGACTGAGAAAGTCCATCAGAATGGTTACTCAGAAGTATGGGATGATGGATTGCAAAACCATGGAAAAATCCCATGATAACATATCTGAAGAAGTTGAGAGACTCTAATCCAGTAGACCCATCTCTATATCGACAATTGATTGGCTCGTTAATGTATTTGGAGAATACTCAACTGGATATCTTCCTTGTGGGAGGTTTGAGTTATGATATACAATTGCATGGATTTATCGATTGAGATTGGGTAGGGAGTGTAGATGACAAAAGAAGTTCTACTTTGATATGTTTTAGTTTGATATTTTCTAGGATGTCGTGGGCTAGTAGGAAACAAAGGTTTGTTGCACTCAAAACTACAGAAGTAGAGTATATTGCATCTTGTGATGCTCGTACAAAAGTAGTGTGGCTCCGTAAGTTGGTTTCTGGACTGTCTAATCAGGTGTTGAATTCGACCATGATATATTGTAATGATCAAATCTATGTGAAGCTTCCAAAGAACTCGGTGTTCCATGATAGGTTGAAGAACATTGAGATAAATAATTATATTCTCCATGATAAATTTCGCAGGGGAGAAGTGGTTCTCTAGTATATCTCCACAGATGAGCAGATAACAGATGTTTTGGTAAAGCCTCTGTCCAAGATGAAAAGTTTGTGTACTTAAGGGACAAGTTGGGGCTCATGGAGACAACTTCCTTATTGAAAAAGGAAGTGATTACTCCCAGGTTGGGAGGTGTTAGCACTCTGTAAATTTTGTCCGGTTGAATAGACAAACGATAGAGGTAACTATTTCAACCTACTTCAGAGTTGGGCACTATCCTTCTCAACTCAGAGAGGGTTGTCTCATGTCACTAGGTATTTCTTTCATAATCAATGGCTAGGTTTGGTTTGTTTAGGGGTTTTATAAAGTTGTTGGCAAAGGAAAGGGGGTGAAATTTGGGGCTATGCAATCAAAAATGAATAAAGCAGTGGCAGGTCATTAGAACTATCTAGAGGAGAAAGGATAAATGAGGCAATGAGTCTGAGTTTTTAAAATTGAAATCTGCATGGTGAAAGAGGAAAAGGAAAACAAATCACTGCATCAAAGCATATTGAAATGAATTCAGAATTAGTTAAGAAGAGGATTACATAATTTAAATTGCTAAGTCAAGAGCTTCATAAGACGAATTTCAGACTCTTAACTCTCCAACTTAAAAAGAGGAAAATGTAAATGGGATTTCGAAGACACAAGAAATACACACTATGAGAGAAAACATAACTCATATCACAGCCATTAGAATCTTTTCGTAAACAGTTCAAAATGCTTCTACATTGTATATTCACTTTAGCTCCATGGATTTACAAAGTCTTCCTTCTACGAGGGCAGGCCCCTCTTTGGTCTGTCCCACTCTTTATTTTTCTTTGTAATAGTATATATAGGTAAATTACATCCAAGATTCAGAACAAATCATCTTCCCCAAAGTTCCAAAAATAGTTGTCGGTTACAAAAGAGTAACGTACAACAACTAAATTCCTATTTTCTGGGAGACGTTATAAACAAAACTGACATATTTGCGGTTTTTTCTTTGAAGGCCACTTGTCAATATTATTACAAAATTATCTGACACACACTAAATTTAGACTGCAATCTATTTTATCTTGGCAATTTCTTCTTTTAACGTATCAAGCCATGCAGGTTGGTTTTCCCCAATGCTTTCGACTACCTCATCTTTTACCTCTGTCTTCTGATGCTTGCTCTGTTTCCTCTTGACAGCTAGTGTATGGTGTTCGCCCATGTATCCATTGATGATTAAATCCTTCATGATGGTATTTAATATGACCTCTTTATCTACTCCTGTCTCTCTCAAAGTCTTTGTATACAATTTCATTGCTAAGATTCGAGCAACCAATTTCTCTCTCTTCTTCAATGATGAATTTTTCATATTAGTTGAAAATCCTGGTTCACTGGAGGCCATTTGGTCTGTCGTATCCATTTTATCTGGTTTTACAGAAGGCATGAAATTCTCTTCCTTAGCCGAATGATTTGACCTGTAATTACCCAGTTCTGAAATAGAACGTAAATTGCCCAAAACAGTGTAATGTAACCCATGTTTTGAATGACAATCGTCATTGAGTGCCAATCATGAAATACTGACAAGAGTACTTGCATGTATGTTGATTTATCATGTTTAGACAATCTATTTCGAATGATGAGCCTTCAAGTTGGTTATCTGGTGGTGCTCACTTAGCATCGCATGGACGAAAAGTACTCGAACAAGTGGTGTGAGATGATTTGACCAGCTGTCACTTTACCCTCCCCACATGTGATCTTTAGATTTGACATATTTAATGATATTAGAACACGTGAAATTGGGGCATGGTTGAGCAGTTTCGTGCTCACCTGCTTTTCTCCCTGATATTCTTCTGGAGGTGCCATGTGTCCATGGGTTGAAACCATGGTATTTTCCCCATCCCACTCTCTAGTGCTTAACCTCCACATTATTTCCTCACCCAATATGTCTCCTAATCGTTGATCTAGGTTGCTTGATATCTATGTCCCACTGGGTCCCATCACTCCTACATCTCCACCAATTTTAACCCTGTCCACCAGATATGACCCCACCTGCTAGTCTAACACTCCTCTATATTTATTTAGTGTTCCACCAAATTTCAAGACTTGGATTCCAAGAAATTATTATAGTGACAACATAGGCTCCAACTAGGGATGCTATCCTCCCTGCGAGGTAGAAAAGAACGCATAGTCCGTGTGCCTCATCAATGGGTTGTTCCCACAACAGGTTCCTACCTTGTTCCAACCTATCACTAGTGTCTGCTGAAACCAAAATCTGCACACTACTTTCTACTCGCTACTGAATATACCACTAGAAATATGACTGTATACACTACTGGAAATCCAAAAAATGCCCAACCAACAAGCTCATTTTCACTTACCTACCCTAAAACTACTGAAATGAATACTCAATCAAGTGATGCTAAAGTGCCAAAGCAACCAATCGAGCAATTGGATTCTCAATTTTTCTCTGTTCACATCTTTCTTAAGAAGACAAACAAATGTAAGAGATGGTAGTTGAAAGAAAAAGTTGAATCCAAAACCTGAGATTATGAATGAAACAAACTCCTCCTTCACTAAAGATTGTAATAGGATGGCCACAGGATCTCAAAAATCATGAAAAATCATTTCGTCTTGACGAGAAAAAACAGAAAGACAAGCTTCTTCCATAAGTGTTTGTTTCTCTTACTCTATTTCTTCAGTTCTAGGAACACTTTCAAATGAAATTCCAGCAATAGATTTGTCTAATATTCCATGCATATCAACAAAAACATTCATACATCCTTGAACATATTTAAATATGATAGCCATACTATGTGCATTAGGGTTATCCTCTTGTTCATCAAATGGCTCTAATTTGGTTTTATTAATCTTCTGTAAATTTGTTTGATGACTATCATTTTGACTTTCAAATGAATTAATGAAAATAAGTTCCTACTCATAATATCCTTGAAAATGTGAAAATATAGCAGCATGGACTATTTCACAGTTTAGAGTTCCCATGGATGCATTTTCATAATCATGATTTTCAAATGAACCAAATAAAACCATTGCCTCTTCATTATCTTTCTGTATTTCTGGTTGAAAAGTGGCATATGCTGTTTTGTTTATTTCTTGAAGCTCTATTTAATTTATTTTTTTCACTTCTTGAAGTTTCCATAGATGCAGCTTAAGAATCCACATCCATGTCTAGGCCACTTAGAAATTGGACCACCACGTCATTCTCAAAAGAATAAAAGAAAATTTGAAACACTTTTCCTTGCTAGAAATCTTGTTGCACACTTATATTAGTTTCAGAGGGAGGAAAATAACCTTTAACAACAACTTCTTGGTCAGCTTCATCTTCCTTTTCAAGCTTATAGCTAAGCACAAGTTGCAAATTTGAGCTGAAGTAACCTTCCATGTAATCAACCACATGATCATTAAATGTATGAGAAGGTTGTTGGTCTTCTTCACTAATAACACTTTTCTCATGTAAAATAGTGTCAATATGAATGCAATCATACTTTCCTTGTTCCTATGTTATCTCATGATTTGCTTTCAAAAATTCAAAAGAAGAAAAACATAGAGGAAGATAGTTTTCATTCGCAAGTCCATTGCCTGTTGAATATTTTACATCATGTCTGGAGGTTTTCTAATTTAAAATAGTATAAGCGTTTTGCTTCAGCAATTTGAAAGAAGAAAAACACAATGGCAAGGTTCTTTCACCTGATTAAAAAACTTCTTCGTTTTCTTCACTGTTGTCATATGCACATTTTTCAATTTCTTTGAATTGCTGAACATACTCATTTCCAGATTCATCTTTGACCAATGGCTGCAATTTTTTGTCAATTTGTTCCAGTGAATCAGTGTGATTTGGCATCATCACACATTCCTTTTCTTCAATGTTGATCTTATAATTTTCTTTCAACAATTCAAATGAAGAAAAGCATAAAGGTAAATAATTCCCTTTAGTTGCTTCAGTACTTTATTCTTTGTAACTGTGATATGTAGGCTGATTGCTCTCATTACACTGCTGAAAATGAACATTTTCTGATAGAGAACATACATATAGTTGTTCTAGGAATTCAACATCATGATCATCATCATATTCATCATATATGGGAAAATCAACAACATCTGCAATGTCATCTAACAAGAAAAAACTTGGAACACCAACCTGCTCTTCAACAAGCTGATTTGAAAATTCATCTTCTTGACTGTCTACAAATGAATACATAAAACAGTCAGTCCCCTTATTACCATGGGATATAGCAGAATCTAAATCAACACCTCCTCTTTCAACAAGTGGAATATAATGTTTTGCAAATCATTGGCATTAAAAACTTCAAGAGGGCATATGATATTATTAACTCACTGCTCAAGATTCAAATCAATTGTTTTCTGTTCATCTTCATAGTATTGTTCTTTAGCATCTAACTCCTCATTTAAAATCTATTTACATGCTTGGATATTGTGTTGAATCTCCTGAGCATCATTGAACATTTGCTGTAAGGACTTAGGTCTTCTTTCCATCAAGAGGAAAGACAAATCTAGATGCAGAGTTGTTGTATAATGGAGCATGGAAGAAACTTCAGTGGGTTGAATTTCTTTGGGAAAATTGTAATAGATGCTGGAAAACCTTCTGTTGAATATAGAAATAAATTCATTGCTCTATCTTTTCAAGGCATAGAACTATGTAAGCTGTAGATCCAAATATTTCTTCCTACCCCAAAACTTTAAAGACATTCTTTAATTCCTCCCATGAGCTAATTGTCTCTGTCTGCAAATGTTTAAACCAGTCTTTGGTATTCCCTTTCAAGGATTGAGAGAAAACCCTCATACAAACATCATCATGGTCAATCTCAAACAAATCTAAAAAATACTCAAACCCTTGGATGTGTTTTTCAGCTGAGATAGCATCAGGCTCCCCATCAAACATAGGTAGGTACTCATAGTACTTTGGAGAAAAATCATGAAGGATGTGAGGTAATTTTAAGGGTCTGTATCTATGCTGAGTCTTGGAGGGTGTTGGATCAAGTACAGGAGGTGAAATATCAGCCTTGGTTTCATGAATCTCATAAACTTGGTCATGGTTATCATATGGCTCAGGTGGGAGATTTTGATCGAATTCAGTAATAAACTGAGGAGATATTTGTATAATATTAAGAAGAGCACATGCTATTTTAGGATTATCATGATCATTATTTGCATGCAGTAGATGAAGAATTTTTTTTATAGCATGTTCAAGAAAGGACCAAAGGAAACTTATAACAAACAATAAAATGCCTTGGAAAAAATCCAATTTTAAGTACTTGTTTTCTTCCATAATGCCTTTCCATACCTCTGTCAAGGGATCTCATCTTCCAGTGGAGTTTCTGAATTACATTTGAAGCTTGAGTGGAGTTGTCAATAATGTTTTGGAAGCTGAATTCTGTATTGAGAGTGGATTCGCCATTGAAAAATTAAATTTTTGGATTCTTCTACCAGTGGAATCACCTTCAAACTGATTTTTGATGTGTGGAGTCATGAGAGAAGGAATATAGCCAATATGATTCCTAAGTGTATGTTGCTCTCAGACCTCATAACTCAACCATGTTGTTCTTTCCCAGAGAATATTTTTCAATTTTGTCCCCGGCAATGGCGCCAGAATGTTAGCACTTTGTAAATTTTTTTCCGGCTGAATAGACAAATGATAGAGGTAATTGTTTCAACTTACTTTAGAGCTGGGCACTAGCTTTCTCAACTCAGAGAGGGCTCTCTCACGTCACTAGGTATTTCTTTGATAATCAATGGCTATTTGGTTTGTTTGGGGGTTTTATAAAGTTGTTGGTGAAGAAAAGGGGGTGACATTTGGGGCTATGGAGTTGAAAATGAATAAAGCAGTGGCAGGTCATTAGAACTATCTAGAGGAGAAAGGATAAATGAGGCAAGAGTCTGAGTTTTTAAAATTGAAATCTGCATGGTGAAAGAGGAAAAGGAAAACAAATAACTTCATCAGAGAATATTGAAATGAATTATGAATTAGTTAAGAAGAGGATTACATAATTTAAATTTCTAAGTCGAGAGCATCATAAGACGAATTCTGGACTCTTAACTCTCCAACTTAAAAAGAGGAAAATCTAAATGGGATTTCGAAGACACAAGAAATACACACTATGAGAGAAAACATAACTCATATCACAACCATTAGAATCTTTTCATAAATAGTTCAAAATGCTTTTGCATTGTATATTCACTTTAGCTCCATGGATTTACAAAGTCCTCCTATTGTGAAGGCAGTCCCCTCTTCAGTCCGTCGCACTCTTTATTTTTCTTTGTAATAGTATATATAGGTACATTACATCTGGGATTCAAAACGAATCATCTTCCCCAAAGTTCCAAAAATAGTTGTCAGTTACAAAAGAGTAACGTACAATAACTGAATTCCTATTTTCTAGGAGACGTTATAAGAAAAATTGACATATTTGAGGTTTTTTCCTTGAAGGCCACTTGTCAATATTATTACAAAATTCTCTAACATGCACTAAATTTAGCTTGCAATCTATTTTATCTTGGCAATTTCTTCTTTTAACGTATCAAGACATGCAGGTTGGTTTTCCCCAATGGTTTCGAATACCTCATCTTTTACCTCTTTCTTCTAACGCTTGCTATATTTCCTCTTGACAACTCGTGTATGGTGTTCACCCATGTATCCATTGATGATTAAATCCTTCATGATGGGATTTAATATGACCTCCTTATCTGCTCCTGGCTCTCCCAAAGGCTTTGTGTAAAATTTTGTTGCTAAGATTCAAGCAACCAGTTTCTCTCTCTTCTTTAATGATGAATTTGTCATATTAGTTGAAAATCCTAGTTCACTGGAGGCCATTTGGTCTGTCATATCCATTTTCCATGGTTTTTCAAAAGACATGAACTTATCTTCCTTAACCGAATGATTCGAACTGTAATTACCTCATTCTGAAATAGAACGTAAATTGCCCAAAACAGAGTAATGTAACCCATGTTTTGAATGACAATCGTCATTGATTGCGAGTCATGAACTACTGACATGAGTACTTGCATGTATGTCGGTTTATCATGTTTGGCCAATCTATTTCAAATGATGAGCCTTTCAGTTGGTTATCTGGCAGCGCTCACCTGGCATCGCATGGACAAAAAGTACTCGAACAAGTGGTGTGAGATGATTTGACCGATTGTCACTTTCCCCTCCCCGCATGCGATCTTTATATTTGTCATATTTAATGATATTAGAACACGTGATATCGGGGGGTGGTTGAGTGGTTTCATGCTCACCCACTTTTCTCCCTAATATGCTTCTGGAGGTGCCATGTGTCCATGGGTTGAAACTGCGGTATTTTCCCCCACCCGCTCTCTAGTGCTTAACCTCCATGTTATTTCCTCGCCTGATATGTCTCCTAACCATCGATCTGGGTTGCTCAAGATCTATGTCCCATCGGGTCCCATCAATCCTACGTCTTCGCCAATTTTAACCTTGTCCGCCAGATATGACCCCACCTGCTAGTCTAACACTCCTCTATATTTATTTAGTGTTCCACCAAATCTTAAGACTTGGATTCCAAGAAATTATTGTAGTGACAATAGGAGGGAGAATTGATATTCTATTGATTTATGGATAGTTATTTTCCATTTCAAAAAAAATTCCAGGTTGGGCAGTTCCTTTCCAGTACAGAAAGTGGTTCTAGATTTTTTTATGAATAGGTATTTTCTAGTTCAAAAAATGGTCTAGATCGAACAATAATTTTTGTAATGAAAATGGTCTGATAAATTGTTGATGTACCATAGAAAATGATTCCCCGTGTGGCTAGTGTGGGGGAATGGTCTAGGACAGTCATTCTTCTTGGCAGTCACTTTGAGTAGTGGTCAAGTAGAATGGTTTGCCTTGCTGGTAAGTCATTCTTTCGAAGTTCACAGTTGTGAGTAGTTTCGAAGAGTGGTATATTTTGGAGGTTGGTGCACGACAATCATTTCCATAGGAAATGGTTTGGACAATCATTCCCTAGGGCACACTCATTCTCTCTAGGTTGCACTATGTTTAGTGCTAGAGGAATTTCCCAGTTAGGTGAATGGTCTAGGTTCAACAATCAGGGACAGGCATTCCCTAGGGAAGACTCATTCTGTCCAGGTTGCACTATGATTATCTCCAGAGGAATGGCCCTATTAGGTGAATGGTCTAGGCTTAGAAATTAGGGACAATTATTCTTCTATGCTTGGGAATAATAGTTCAGATATCCCATGGATGATGTTTTAATTTCTGAGGGAAGATGTGCTTCTAGATCTCACAGATGTGAGTGGAAGAATGGCCCATATGACTCAATTTGTATCATGATATTGTTGATATCAGATGATTTAATTATTATGGATATTGTATGTCTTTGGATAGTAGTTGTATGCTATTGTGGCGGATGTGATCCATTGGTAGTGACTGTGTGTCACTGGTTAGTAGTCGTGTGCTACTAGGAGTGGTTGTGTACCACTGGGTAGTATTTTTGTACTACTATGGATAAACAAAGTTTTGTTCTATTGGATGGCATTGTTCTGATTTCCGCGGTTCTCGTGATCAAAATCTAGACCAGGGGTCAAATTTTAGCTCAAAAATCAACATTCTTGGAATTGCCTCAAAACGAACCAGAGCGTAGACCTCGTCATTGCGAACCCAACGCAACTCATTTCGTCTCAAATGGACGTTGGCAGCGAGAGATATTGCGATCTGTTTGAATCGTTAAACATGTAAAAAAAATGGATGCTGACTGTGCAGTCCGTACAGTCCGTACGGATGCTGACGTGGCATGTCCGTACGATGACGTGGCAGAGCTGAATTGGTAGGTGATGTGGCATTCATTTATTGGCAGATTTTGGGTGAATCATTTGACGACACGTGGAATTTATTGGTCAAATGGTGTGGTGCCATGTGGCCTAGTCATGGGCTGCCACGTGGAACCGTTTTTAGTTGGTTGGTTGTAAAATTATATGGAGTCCGTGGGGGTCGAACCCCGGACCTCCATCCATAGTGGAGCGCCTTCGCAGAGCGTGGGCTACCAATAGCCCATGCGTTGGTTCTTATTTCATATGTGTGTTTTAATGTATTTAAAGTTGAATATTGTATTAAATGGTGAGGGGTCAGGCTGGGGCTTAGCCCCGACCCGCGATTCTATTGTATTAACATGCGACCACAACACGGAGTTTGGCGCGGGAGTATGGTATGTTCAGCCCCCGGTCACACTCTTTTTACATATGCCCATACCCTCCAACGGTGCGCACGTAGGGTTTTAAATATAGCCCGTGGTCCTTTGTATTGTGCCATGTGACCACAACCGGAGCGCGGGGGGGTTTTGAAACAGTTGTAACGGTTAGCACTTTTTTCCATAACGCGAGGTCATATGACCGCATGTGCCTGAGAGCTAGGCGGTTAGGGGCTGGCGCACCCTAACCATTCGACAATTTGACCATTTTTGTGATTATGCATAGGTGTTGGGTTTAAACACATGTTTTGGAGCATGTTCTAGGTTCAAGCACACAAAGGTGCGTTTTGGCGAACCATAGCCAGCAAGCTTGAAGGAAGAGGATGGCAGGAGGCCTATCTTTCTCATTTTTTGGCCGATTGAGGTGCCGTAAAAGCCCAGCTAGGGGTTTTTGGAAGTCCTGAATCCATTGGCGCTATTATCAAGGCCATTTGAAGACTTATTTTGTAGGTTTTTAACCATTGAAGTTTCAGAGAGCTCTAGGGAGCTTGAAGCCCTCATTGATTGAGGTCATGTTTTGGTGAGTCCAAGTTTGTTTTCTGTGACTGAATAGTCATTTTTGGCTAATTGTTATGCTCTGAACACATTGGGATAGGTTTCAAAGGATTTTGAGGACTTTTACAGGTGTTTTTGCCAAAGAGAATCTCAGTGAAGCTTATGGCCACATGTAGAAGAGGTCATGCCCGGATGAGCCATGATCCGTTTTCAGATTTTTATAAGTCATTTTTGGGGTTTTTATGTGTTCTGATCCCAATGGTACAGTTTGTTTTTCCATTGGAGTTGAGCAAAAGCTTTTAAAACAACTTTTGACAAATTAATCCCAGAGAGCCAAGTCCATTGATGGAGGCTCAAGGAGATGTAGCCCGGAGAGGGGTGAACTCCTTTATCATGTTGTTCTTGTTGTGAGTTTGATGGT
>JZKD02S0215988.1:313790-327700 GCA_000966675.3 Picea glauca
GAAACCAACCTTTCCCTCAATCATGAAAAGTCTAGAATGATGATCACTGAAGGAATTGTTCTAGGTCACCACATCTATAGTACTGGAATAAGAGTAGACCCTACCAATATTGACATCATTTCCAAAATCAAAATCCCTAGCTCACAGAAAGAAGTCAGAATATTTTTAGGGCATGTTTGTTACTATAGGAGGTTCATTAGAAATTTTATGAATCTAGCTGCCCCGTTGTTCAAACTGTTAAAAAAAGAGGCTGAATTTTGTTGGAATGAACAATGTCAAATCTCCTTTGAAATTTTGAAAACAAAGTTGTCAAGTTCCCCTGTTTTGAGAGGACCAAATTGGTCTCTTCCTTTTCATATTTTCACGGATGCCTCAAATACCGTTTTGGGGGCTGTTTTAGGACAAAGGGAAGGCCAGATTCCTTATGCTATATACTTTTTTAGAAAAAATATTTCACCTACTAAAGTAAATTACATTATCATGGAAAACGAATTTTTGTCAGTAGTACATGCCATTAACAAATGCAGACACTACATAACAGGGTATGAAGTCTTTGTACATACTGAACATTCAACCATCAGATCTTTAATGAACAAACTGTTACAAATGCTAGAGTGACTAGATGGTTGTTATTACTACAAGAATTCAATATCACCATTATTGATAGGCCTGGAAAAGATAATTTAGTTGATGATTTCTTGTCTAGACTCATTCATGCAGGTGATAATAATCCAGTAGATGATGATTTTCTGGATGAGAATCTATTTTCTATTTCTACTTACATTCCTTAGTATGCATATGTAGCCAATTATCTTGTGACAGGAAAGCTACCTCAGAATCTGTCCTCCCGAGAGAAACAAAAAATTGTCCAGCTAAGTGCCAATTACATGTGTCATGATGATTGCTTATACCGAACTGGGCTTGATTTGGTGATCAGAAGGTGTGTTCAAGATGATGAAATGCAAGATATTTTCAAAGCTTGTCATGATGGTCCATGTGGAGGCCATTTTGCTGATAAAAGGACAACATACAATATTTTATAGTCCGACTACTATTTTCCAACTATTTTCAAATATGCATAGAAGTATGTGTCCAGCTATGATGTTTTCCAAAGGATGGGAAAACCTACTACAGTTGATCAGATGCCCCTCCAAGCTCATGTAGTAATTAAACCTTTTGAAAAATGGGCTTTGGATTTTGTAGGACCCATTAACCCTATGTCTCGAATAAAGAAGTATGTCTTGGTCTGCACATATTATGGGGATAAATGGGTGGAAGATAAAGATTTATATTCTTCTAATGAACAATCTATTGCAGACTTTATCGTCGAAGAAATATTTACTCGTTTTAGTGTACCTCGATAAATAGTCATGGACCAAGGAACCCAATTCACCTCCAATTTGGTCAAATCTCTTACTGAACAGTACAGAATCAAACATAGAAAATATTTTCCTTATCACCCTCAAGCAAATGGGCAGGTGGAATCAACTAACAAGGTGATGGAGGCTATTCTTACCAAGACTGTTCAGATGCATCACAAATAATGTGTTGATAGGTTGTCTGAGGCCTTATGGGCCCATAGGACAGCTTGGAGAAACACAACAGGCCATACACCTTATGATTTGGTGTATGGGAAGCAGGTGTTGCTTCCCATAGAATTTCAAGTAAAAACCATCAGGAGTGCCATGCAACTAGGGATGGATCTGGATGAGGCTAAAAAGTAGAGGCTATTACAATTGAATGAGCTTGATGAGATTAGACAATATGATCTTCAAAGGACCACCCTTATACAAGAACAAAGGACTAAATGGCATGACAAGTACATCAAGAAGAAGTCTTTTCAATTATGTGATTGAGCCCTCCTGTATGATAGTAAGTTCAAAAATTTTAAAGGTAAATTGTCTACTAGATGGTTGGGACCCTATGAAGTTGATACAGTTTATGACAATGGTTTAGTAAAGATAAAGAATATTGATGAGAATCAGACTTCCTTTGTCGTAAATGGGCATCGATTGAAGGTTTATCATAAGCCTCTATCCAAAGAGGATTTTTTCAAACATGTTCTTCAGAGCTCTGAAATGCAACTGGTAAGCAAGGGGGGTTTCTCCTCCTGCTGACCCACCACAATAAGTTTGATTGTGTGAATTAATTTGGCTTTGTAGATATTTTTAAATAGGTGTGTCATTAGATAGAACTTTTATTTTGTTGATATGACTAACAAAAACAAAAAGTTGATTGTGTTCTCATGTAGATAAATGAATAAGGAGGACATATTCCAAGAGGATTTTTCTTTAAGTTTTTCAGACTCCTAAAAATTGAAAATACCAACAAATAGGAACTGGCCTAGATGGAGTTTTCTTTAATTTTTTCAAACTCCTAAAAATTGAAAATATCGACGAGTAGGAATTGGCCTGGGCTCGAGAAAAATCCACGGGACAGTATATAGAGTTTTCTTAATTTTTTCAGACTCTTTAAAATTGAAAACACCGGCGAGCATTAACTCATCTGGGCTCAAGAAAAATCCACAGAAAAGTATTAGTTAGGATTATTATTTTTGTAATAAATAGGAAGTTCCAACAGGAGAAGTGATCAGCCTGATTCCAAATGAGGAGGGATCTAAATCTCAACATGTGGTCATGTAGCTACAGAGTACCTTCTTGTCACAAATCTTGGAGCCCAGACACCAAATTGTTTTACCTTATTCTGACACTTCCACTACAAATTCAGAGTTCCTACATCAAGTATTGGTATTTGTTTCACCTACATGGTTTTTCAGTTGAATCAGATCACAAATCCTCTTCCAGAACACCAGAAAACACCAGCTACTTCTATAAAGTGCAACCTACAAAAGTTTCAGTCTACAAAGCACTACCACCAGGTACTGTGTCAAATTCTCCTCGAGTATCAGAATACAATGTTTGCCTTTGTGCTCATTCGGTACTAGAAAACATATTTTCGTTCATCCGATACTGGAAAACATCTCTACGGTTCATTCGGTACTATGGGAGGAGGTTTGTTTTCATCTGGTACTGGGTAAAACTCTCCGTCCATCTGGTACTATGCAAAACTCTTTATTTATCTGGTATCGATGGTCGCCTTTGTGCTCATCTGGTACCAAAGGAGAAGGTCTTTGTTATTCTGGTACTGAGCACAACTCTGTGTTCATCCGGTACTAAGGTGATATGGTACTGGTAATAAGGTGTTGGTAGTCTTTATCCTATGTTCAAGTTTTGTTGCTCGATTTAAGTGTTTCAAGTACTAGGACATATAAACTCAACATTTTTTCGTTTTATTAAGAAATTAGGATAATTATGTATTAAACATGTGGTTACTCTCAAATTATGGCACACTCCCTACCAAGAACTTCTGCAAGTCCTCGTCTACATTTCCTTGTGAAGAAAACATTCCTATATACCTGAAATGCTGAGAGTACGAGGTAATTGTGCCTCTAATAGGATCAATTTCATGCCTTCTATTTATCTGGTAGAGAAACGTCATAATCCCATGATTCAATATCGTGCCATACGAATGACTCAAGCCACATCTTTATGCATGTCAAACCATGATTCTGATGACATCATACCATTTCATACTCATGAGTTTTGGTCATAAAGATTACATCTCTTGTCATCATTATCCAACACTCCCGTGAATATTGTCTGACGCCAAATTTCATATGAGTCTATAAGTTATTCATGAATTTGACCTGTCTTACCTTGTCATCATTACCCTATATGTGACCATTGTAAACTGAATCTTAATTTATAAATGCTCCTCTGGATGGATTTTCTATCCAGATGAGCATTATTTACCATTTATACTGTCACACCACCTGCATTCACACTGTGATCCCATGCCTTTGTATATTTTGCATAATTATCCTCTTTCGGTACTCCATCACGATCTGCATTGATCCAGTACTCCATCACAGTCTGTGTTGATCCAGTAATCAACCCTCGATCCTCTGTTCCATGCCTCATACACCTTAAGAATTGTTTTAAGCTAGAATGGGGGTCGAAAGGCCTGAGCCTATGTTCTAGTTATACAGGGAAACACCAGAATATCAAGCTTGCAGGGAAATATTTGAACAGGTCGGTTGGGTCCCATTTTTGGAGAAGTTTAAAGGCTATCACAAAGGATTCTCTATTGCTTTTACACAGATATATGATGGAGAAAGTGTTCAGTTTGGAGATATGAAGTTGACGATTTTAGAGGCCACCATAGCAGAGGCCACAAGCCTCCCTTCATCTAGAGAAAAATACTTCAAGGGGGTGATAATTGACAGGAAGCTTTGTCAAAATTTTCTCAGGCCAAAACATCAAGACCTCGATTGGACTAAGGGAATTCCTCAAAGCTGCATCAAAAAATAATATTGGACGATGCTCATTAGTTTGCAGATATTTCTCACCTGCGATGGGAGGTATGCAGTAACCTTCCTATACCATTTGAAACTTCTGTCACATTTTGAAGGAGAGCCACAAATTGATTTTCCTAACTTCTTATGGATGAGTTTATATAAAATGGTGAGAAGAGTGAAATCATCTTCCAAGGAACCTGAAACTAGCCTCCATCACCATGGCCTAATGAAACTTTTGGTTGTCTATTCCTTTAGGACACAAGGTAGTAGTTGGAAGAAACTACTCCAACAAAAATTTTCTTAGGAAGGAATGCCCAAATATGTAGAGGAACATGAAACAAAAATACACAGTGAGGGGTCCAACAAAAAGGAAAAGAAAGACAAAGGGAAGAAATTAGGGGGTGAAGAAGCCACTGTTACACCCAGCTCATCCCAACCTGTTGAGGAATTGAAGAAAGAAAAGTTTGTTTTGAAGGAGCCTACTACATCCAAAAAGAAGAGAGCCTCCCAATCTCAGAAAATAATTCCAACCTTGATTCCAAAAGCTAAAAGACAGAAAAGGAAGGACTCTAAGTTAGGTGAGTGATCAGATAGTGCTCATGAAGAAACCATTGAGTTATCACTAGAGCCAGTTAGAAAATTGGAAAAGGCCCATGAACTCAACATTCAAAGCAAGAAAAAGGGTCAAAAGAAGGGTGTTTCAACAGAACGAATCCTAGAAGGGCCCACCACATCTAAGAAGGATAAGCTTGCCCAGTATAAAGTACCTAGTCCAATATTGAGTCCTAAATATCAATTGCCACAAAGTAAGAAGAGGAAGAGGAACAAGACAAATCAACAAGACATTTTACATGATGCCTCCGAGGCCATTGTTGAGCTCCCTCAAGAATTGGTTAAGGAGTTGGAAAATACCCTTGAAGTAGTTATTGTGTCTCCTCAAGAATCGGTTAGTGAGTTAGAATAAAATCCTAAGATGACAAGTGGAAGTAAGAGGAAGCTCAAAATGAGGATGGCTCGAAAGAAACAAATTTTAGAGCCTACACCTCAATCCTCCATAGTGGAAGTAGGGAATATTGAGCAAGGGAAGGCCCCAAAACCCACACTTTGGTCCTCCAAGGTGAAAATCAAATCGACAGAAGAGAAACAATTTTCTAGGCATATAACTACTATTAATATGAAGAAGAGGAAGTTGTTTGAGGAGAATTCCACCCCTATCATCAAATCTGAGGAAGTCTCACTTCCTATACAAAGGACCACCAGAAGCATGGCCAAGCAAACAATAGTTCCACATGTTCCTTCTCTTCAAGAAGAGCCCATTAATATTCTGAATTCTCCAGAGAAAGAAAGTGGCTATGGATCTATGATTAGTGAGACCGAGGGGTTGGTGACAGAAACATTGAGAGGTCTAAGAAAGGAGAAGGAAGACCGAGAGGAGGTGATTGAACAAACAACCACATCCGATCCTGAAAATTCTCTGAGCAAACAACAATTGATAGTGAATACTGGGAAGCTAAAACAAGAAATTGCAGAGTACCAAGTGTTGGATAGGAACATTAAGGCAGAGAATGCACAAATAAAAGAATATAATTTAAGGTTACAGGATGCACAACATGAGGTCTTTGTTAAACTCAACAAAGTCTTACAATTGATCCAATACACTAGGGTGATTAACAAGGAACTTAGGACCGAATATTCTGGTCTTAACATCTTACAACCAGAGAAATGATGGGGAATGGTTCAATTTTACAAACATTTCGAGTATTAGTTTTGATGTTGTTCCATGAGGACAAGCAATGAATTTAGCATGGGGAAATGTCGAGTCTCCATTTTGACACTTCTAATATCCTATATTACCCTCTATCTTAACCTATTTTACCTATACTATGTGTATATAATTGATTGTTTCCTCCACAAATCCACATGATGACCTTGTCCAGATGCATAGAGAGGTAACTTATTATTAAGGCATGATTTTTTTATTTTTCTTGATTTAATTCAATTAAATGATTGATTGTGTATGATCCTAATCACTTTGAATCTTAAGCATCTTCATCCGGTACTAAACTATATCATGATTTGGTACTTCGTTGGATCTGGTACTAAACTATATCATGATTCGGTACTTCATTGGATCAATTGAATAGAAGTCTCTTGAAGTAGTTTTTGAGATCACGATAGACATCATCACTCATGCACTTTGTGTCAGGAGGATGAAGTCCATCCCTAGATATTCGATATGAATTTCCAATTGTAATATTTTAAAACCATTTGATAATTTTCTTTAGATCTTGGTAGTAATGTCTCACCTTATTTATAAGGGATGTTGTATAGGTGATAAAATAATAATTAATGGTGTAATGAAGCAAGTAGCAAGAAAATAGTGATAGATATTGTCATAATGTACGAAATGTTGAACTGTTGATTCAATCTACAAATTGAAGGAATGCAAATGGTCTTTTGTGCAATTCATGAGCACGAGTAAAGAGTTTTAGTCTTTTATCTCTTTAGAGGTACCTTGTTGGTTCGACAAGGGCCCACCGCCCCAACCAAGGTAAACCTCCTTGTAGATGTTTTTGTGATTGTGTGAGTGTGAACATTTAACAGTTGTGTGTTGTAAATTATTTCAAATGCATTTTAAGTTCAGTACAGAGTCACTTGTTTTTGAATCAGTGTGAGTAATTAGACATTGGACAGAGTAGATAGTTCCCTTTTCATTTCTGCAAATTAATATTTAATTGATAAGAGTTTGATGTGTGCGATTGTTGAGCAAGTGAATATTATTGTTTTGAGTTTGTAATTGTGGTGCTTTTAGTAGGTACAGGAACCATAAGACTTCATCTCTTACCTTCATGTTCCATATAATAAAATCTCTCAATCATGTTGGTTGTTTCTTGTACTAAAGAAGGTTTGATTAAATTGAATAGAGTTATGATTTATTTTTGTCTAAGAGTGAATAAAGTGGATTGTTGATTACTTTTTTCAATTGCTACAGGGAATAATATATTAAGTTCATCTCTTCATTTCATGATTCTGGAATGAACAGACTTGTCACCTAAGCAAGAGTCTTTTTAATTGAGTGTTTGTTTGAGGTGTTTTGTTATCAGCTTTATCTCATGAGTTTAAAGTTTTGTGAAGCATTAAAAAATTCTAGAAACCGAGTGTTATGTTATTAATTATTTCCTTCTTGAGCTAGATACAACAGACATAGGTAGGTTACCTATTCTTGGCACATATAGTGTAACAACTCTTTCAATTATGAAACCCATATTGACATATAAATGAGTGTAATATACTAAGCATATTTATACACCAACAACGACTTTCCAAATTCCAACTCACATATTCCCTCAAAAATCATGAAAAATAAAATAATTCCAAGTTTTCGGGTGGGTTTTTCTGTTGGGATTATTTCCCTATGTCCCCATGCCCATACACAATGGAATCCAACTCCCCCAACCTCTTTTGGAAGACATCAAAGCACCATTGAGTGATAAGGAGAGGTGAAGTCCCTTGGTGCAATATTATGCTGTCATTTTCTAGCAAGCCTCCCTTTCCTATAATTCTCTGAGAAACACCCCATGTTATCTGGAAACTCCTTTTTCGACATCTCTTTCCTACCTATATGACTATTGGGTGTATCATTATCCCTACATAGGCCATTTTAGGAAGAGCATAGTGGTTGAGTTGATTCTTGAGGGATTCTTGGAGGAACCTAGACAATTTGATTCGAGATGGTGCCAAAGGTGAGAGAAGGTTGTAACTTACCTTTCTAATTTGGTGTTAATAGAAGAATTTTTTTTCCCTCCTATCGTGTATTCATTGTATGTATTTTCTTATTGCGTTTACTTTGAATATGATATATGAAATATATATTTTTTTATCATGTAACTACCTTTGTAGTGGCTCTTGTATTTTGTCCATTTTGCAGGTTGTTTCCAACAAAGGATTTGGAGCTCGTACAGTGTAAGGAGTGGGATCAACATCAAACGGACGAATTAAGGTGCACCCTTTCTCCCTCTTCCTTACATAAATTCTCCTTGTAAAGTATTTATTCTTTCAAGTTTTGTGTGCTTGTGTTACCCATGATTTTGGTCATCATGATGGTGTATTGATGATGGTGTACTCAGACTCCTCATAAGAACTTTCTCCAAAGAAAACTGCCATTCATCTCTTCCCAAAAAACATACTTTTGAAGAGAGTTCGCAGGTTGCTAATATACCAAGGTGAGAGAATGACCCATTCTCGCAAGTTTCCTTAAGTTTCCTTGGCCCAATATTGGAATCAGTTGATACAACATCCTTCTCAATCGATTGGGGGGAAGCAGTTTCCGACTGCATCTATAATACCCCCTATTTTGGGCCAACCATATCTAGGTTCGTTCAATCCTATTTGGGGCTCGACTGCTCAAACTCATGTCCCTGTTCCAGGATACAATCCCATGAGATACTATCCTCTTCAACGACCACCGAATCTGCCTGGGTCTTCACATTATCTGCAGACTTCTTATGGTCCTACTATTTTGCCGATGGGGCTTCCTCCCCAAAGCCACCAGTACTCGCAGGTGAATCGAAAGTTACCCTTTCTGGCCACTTTGGATCTTCCAGATTTGTCAAGGATTTTAAATGATCCAATTCATCACTCTCCCCAATGGCCTGCTATACCAGCCAAGCTACCGTCAGACATTCCTAAATTCGACGGAAAGGTGGGAGAGGACCCGAACAATCACGTCATGACTTTTCACCTCTGGTGTTCATCCAAATCATTGATGGATGACTCTATTCATTTACGTCTTTTTCAACGAACCCTCACAGTTTCTGCTGCGAAGTGGTATATCGAATTACCACGAGGTTTCTTCTCTGATTTCAACACCCTCACTATGGCTTTCCTCACACACTACCAGTTACCAATTCGTTATGAAACGGGGACTGAGATTTTAAGTTCTTTTAAAAATAACAAGGCCACTCATATATCTGATCACATTCATGAGTGGCAACGGAGACAACGTCTCATTAAACTTGAACTCCTTGATTAGTTGCTCGAAGAGTGGTTCACAAAATCATTTGTGAACGACATCGGTCATGACATTGAAATGGGTGGAGTAGTCATGGAAGAGCAGGCCATAAGTCGTGATCAATATATTGATCTCGTTTACTCGCAAATGGGTACCCTGTACGATTTACTACCTGACTTACCTCGTCCTTCCACTTCCACCACTTCAACTACTCCAGTTGCTTCACATGCAACCGATGGTGTGATTGGCACTTTCTAGGCCTAACCACATTCCGCTTCAAGCGCAAACCCCAAACCTGCTTCTTCTAATGTTTAAAATGCTTCGTCTCCTGCCCCTCCCACCGGCAAGAATTCTGAGGTCAATGTCGTTCAATGTACCCTAGCCGGTAAAAATAAATCCAAAAAAGGAAGGGGTAAGAATAAGGAGGAAAAAAATACTTCTCCAGCAGAGCAAACCAAAACTACCCCTATTGACGATCGAGATAAGAACAAACCACGATACTCTTGTCTTATCTGTGGTGATGATCACTACACAAAAGATTGTCCATGATGTGTTGAGGTCACTAAGTTCCTTCAAGGAGCTCCAAAACCACCTACTCCAGCCGTTTTATCCCAACCCTTCCCATCTCAACAACAGGCTCAGTTGGTCATTCATGACCAACCCTCATCTTCTACTACATCTTATGTATTGATGTGTACTGGTGATTCAAAGAAAAACGACATTGCCCTCACCACTTGAGCCAAATATTATTCTCCCTTTAAAGAGAAGGTTGATGACTTACCTCCTTCATTGGTACAACCCTCTTCTGTGACTCCACCTACCAACAGTCCTCTTCATCTCGAACGACCGAGCCTCGACACAGTTCTTCAACCCCCCCTAAAGGGCATCATTTGGAAATCAACTTTCAATCCTCATGCTCATGCTGCCCAGAACTACAACATTGTTGAAGATCTGGCCCAAGCACATTCTGCGATGTCAACCCTTGACATCCTTTAGAGTTGTCCCACACAACGGAAGGCACTGTTGAAAGTTATCGGTGGAATCGACCCGACAGATACGAATTTAATTATTTTTGACTTGGAAGATCACATTCCAAGGTTACCCCCTCAACTCATGTTCCATATCCAAGTGATTGTCTCTGACAAAAACATTTTTCGAACCATTATTGACGAGGGTGCCTCGACGTGTGTCATGTCTCTTACTTGCTGGAAATCCATTGGCTCTCCCCCTTTGAACGAATCCAAGAATACTCTGAAAGCCTTCAATGGCTCTGGTTTTAAGCCCTATGGTGTCCTTCCTTCATTTCCCATTATGTTAGAAGGAAAAATAGTCCAAGTCGAAGTGGAAGTCTTCGACGCTCCCCTTGATTACAATCTTCTACTTGGCCGCAGCTGGATCGATTCCATGTGTGCAGTTGTGTCGACCCTTTTTCGCGTGGTACGTTTCCCACATCAAGGGAAGGTAGTCACTGTCGACCAATTAGCCTTCTTTAATTCTGATTCCTGTACTGGCAATGTACCGTTCATTGCTAAAACCCCACCGAGTTATGAGAACATCAGTGTAGGCCTTATCAAAGACTCTTCATTAATGGGTACTTTCCCCATTCCACCATCTGATGTTCCACGCTCGTTCGTTTCTTCAATCAACATTATCTCCACCTCGATTCATGAACTTCCTGCATCTCACGACCCCTAGATAGTACCTGACCCTGGAGATTATCTTCATTACGGTGACAAAATGCCATTAAGTCCGGTTGAATCTGCCTATCAATCCATTTAATCGACAACCCCTTCTACCCCTTCTCTTGGTGAGTTATCTCCAGATCCTTTCCGTGTCATTTTTCCCACTGATGAGATGATCATGTCTGTCATGGAGGACACCCCTTGGGATGATGGATATCATCGTTCCATCCTCTTTCTGGAACAACATACCATTGAGAACTACCAACGAATATCGACCCCGTCGACCGTTTCCGTCATCTCAATCATTCCTGGGTCCACAAACGATGTGTTTTCTGAAGGGAACTTAAGTAATATCTCACCCACTATTCCCCTCGACATATCCCTCAAACCTGGAATTGTCGAAAATGTCCGTATCGGATCTACATGTTCTTCTGATGAAATCGTCACCTACACATCTATTTTCAAAGAGTTTTGTGACATCTTCACCTGGAGCTATGAATAAATGTCGGGTATCGACCCTGAGATTGTGATACATGAGATCAAGACATACCCTGATGCTAAACCCATCCGGCAACGCCTTCGTCTAGCTCACCCATGTAAAGCGGCGGCTATCAAGATCGAAGTCGAGAAACTTCTCAAAGCCGGCTTTATTTATCCGGTGGCTCTCACTAACTGGGTTTCCAATCTTGTCTCGATTGAAAAGAAACAAGGCACAATTCGTGTATGCATTGATTATAGGGATATCAACAAAGCTTGTCCCAAAGACAACTTTCCTACCCCCTTCGTCGATCAAATTGTCAACAATTGTGCCGGAAGTTAAATCTTCTCTCTCATGGATGGTTTCTCCGGGTATAATCAAATCAACATTGTTCCTGACGATCAACATAAGATTGCTTTTATTTGTCCTTGGGGTACTTTTTCCTATCGGAAACTCCCTTTCGATCTCAAGAACGCTCGCACAACTTTTCAATGCGCTATGTCTTATGCCTTCCATGATATCAAGCACATTGTTCAACCATATTTGGATGATTTACCTGCTCACTCAATGCGTCGAGTCGATCACCCAACCCACCTCCGATCCATTTTCATCCGCTGTCGGTTCTACCGTATACGTTTGAATCCTCATAAGTGCATTTTCTGCGTAGAATCCAGCTGCCTTCTAGGTTTTATTGTTTCGCATCATGGGATCCAGGTGGATCCTTTAAAGGTTGAGGCGATCCTTAATCTCTCTCCTCCTTCTACACTTCGCCAGTTACAAAGTTTTCAAGGGAAAGAAAACTTATTTCGTCGTTTTATCCCAAATTACGTCGAGATAATTCATGGATTTACACGGCTCCTAAAAAATGGTTCTGAGTTCGTATGGGATACTATCGCCAACAATGCTTTTGAAGATTTGAAATTATCCCTAATGTGTGCTCCGCTTCTCTTTCCCCCCGATTACAGTCATGATTATTTCCTTTACCTTGCTACCTCGGATTACACCATTGGTATGGTTCTCGTCCAAGAGGATGATGCTAACGACAAACATGTGATTTACTACTTGATTCGAAGTCTAACGCCTACTGAAATCAAGTATTTACATGTCGAAAAACTGGCCTTGGTTTTCATCCAAGCCATCCAACGCTTTTGGCACTATATCCTCTCACGCAAGACTACAGTGATTTCTAACTGCAACCTTATGCAACACATTCTCACATGTCAATTGCTAGGGGGGAAATACTCCAAATGGATTGTGATACTCCAAGAGTTTGACTTGGAATTCGAACGCGCCAAGTATAAGAAGTCATTACTGTTTGCTGAGTTGATATGCAACTTTCCCTATTCTGAAACGGAAAATGTAGCAGCTGATTCATTACCCGATGAATCCCTTTTCCTCATCAACACTGATGATATTTGGTATGGAGATATCATTATCTATCTCCAAACCCAGACTTTCCGACCAACTTTGTCCAGTACTGAGCGTCGTCGAATACGATACCAAGCTCGTAAATATATTATCCTCGGGGATACTCTTTATCATCGAGGGATTGACTCTGTTTTTCGACACTGCCTCACATTCGACGAGGCCGAGAGAGCTTTGAATGACTGTCATTCTGAAGGTTGTGGTGGTCATATGTCTAGGTATGCTACTGACCAGAAGATCTTACGAGTTGGGTATTTTTGGCCTTCTTTATTTAACAACTACATAATCATCATTCAAAAATGCCATGCTTTCCAGACCTATAATAACAAGATATGGTCGCATCCCGGACCTATATTTGAAGCCGATTTGGGAAATCCATTTGTCTCTCATTCGATTTGCTACAAGGTCATACCCTGTGTCGTCTCCGATTCAATGTCGCCAAATCATTGGTCGTGTCATTCATATGTTCAAGATAAGTACATTTGAAACCTCTATTGAGTCGGCCATCTGCAGTTGTCCATTCTCTCTATGTTGGCCTTCCCTATGTCCAGTTCAACTTACATCATACTCTGTTTCACCTTCAAAATCTGTTACTCATTTTGTGTCATTGATGGGGGATACATCAAGGCCCTCCTGTGACGAGTTTTGTTCCGTCGAATTCAGCTCATTATCCAGAATCAAGACTTAGAAATTCTTTGGTACCTTGGAACTTGCATGCCTCAATGGCAGGTTTCCTCGCTTTTGATAGTGGGTTTACATCATTGATTCCTGATCGAAATATTCTATCGGATGTTTGACTTCAACTCATTCATTCACATTTGAAGGATTGTACTAGAGTACCGTGGGAGTCATTGACATCAATGGTGATTTCCCTCGCACTTGTTAACGGTTTCATCAATGACCGGTAATCAAGTGGTTTCTACCATGTTCGACTTCAACACATGTAATCACATGGTT
>JZKD02S0216001.1:9657-21931 GCA_000966675.3 Picea glauca
TCATAGCGAAAATTGTGACTTAGTTGGAGGTAATTCATTACCATTATGATTTTCTTCATTTAATCTTTTGAAAGAAAAATTTGAAGTTGCTTATAGAGCAGAGAGATTTGAGCTTAAAAATCACACAAGTTTTTTGGAACATAATGATAACATTATAAGTCAACAACAACCTTTCCATGTTCTTAGTGATCCTATGGTTCTCTATACGGACAATTTTATTGAGGTTGAAATGCATGATAAGGAAAATAATCAGACTATTTCCATTTGTTCTGAGAATGATCTTGCATTTGAAAACTTAGAACAAGAACCATCAACATTTGAAGAAAAGGATACTGTGAAGAAAGAAGCTTGTATGTTACTCTATACTTGTGAACATGAAGGAACTATAAACACAAGTTGTCCTTTCCTTTTTATTAATCAAAAAGTGGTATTCACATATATTCTTCAAGATCCTTTTTCATTTCTGTTGGAAACATCAGAGAAAGAGACCTTTATGAGTTACCTAGAATCAGTCAGTGGAATTGGTTCTTCAAAGTGGATGAGTTTTCAGATTGGATTTAATTTTCAATTTGAATTTCCATTAAGCAGGGTTATGCAAGGAATTCGATCAGTAGATAAGGTCTTTGCATGGATGCATTGGATTGTTCATTTCACCTAATCAAGCATCTCAGAGATCAGGTTAGAAGTAGGGGAATAAACTCATGATATGGGAATTTTTGTTTCTTTTAGTTTCTTGGTTTGCATTAGATCAACAATAAGACTCTATAGCCCAATGGATAAGGCATTGGAACTACAATGTTCTTGGAGCCTCACATGGAGGTCGCCATCCACTATGGAGCTATATGTTAGTGTTGGGTATGTGTTATATTCTTTGCACGGGAAGTAGTGCAAATTGTTTTTGCCTCGGGAAGCGTGTCACATATTTAGGTGGTTTTTTGACACATGATTTTTGGCAATGGTTTTCTATTTCTAGTTAAGGAATTAGGGTTTTTTACTAATTCAGGTCATTGAGTTAGGGTTTTGGATGTCGTTGGCTCCTATATGTATATTGTATTGTAAACAATGTATCGCTATGAATGAACATAGAATATGTTGGTTTTCTCAGTTTGGGTTTCCAGGGGAAAAATCTCTGTGTAATGTTTTTATTTTCCATTGTATTTTTTCTGTTCTTTTACTAAAAAAAATTTTGCAGTAGTTATTGTACAAGGTTAAAATCTACAGTTAGCACATAGGATGTATAGGGGTGTACAAAGGTTCCTTATGTCATATTTAACCGTTTGAGGGTCAAATCATGTGTCAATTTGACCTGTTGTAAACTCACCTGAAAGTTCACAACGAATCATGAAAGTACCTCATGCACTAATCACATATCATTATGCTTTGGAAACGTGGCAAGGGGTATCTTATTGTTTTCAAAGATTGTAGTAGGTTCTAAAAAGTTTCCCAGCTTCTTGTGCAATTTTTAAAAGTTGAAATAAAAACAAATTGGCATGTTTTACAGGAAGCGTGTGCTTGTCATTGATGGAAAGAATAGCAGCGTCAATGGAAAACAAGGAAAGCATAAGCTCAAGAGGAGAAGTGAACAATATGTAGAGATCAAATCTTAGAAGGGAAAGTGCAATACATAAACATGATCAGGATCAACATCTCCACAGGACAAACCAGGACCGTTGAGAATTTGACTACCCGAATACTTGATAGTCGTTGGATCACTTTTTAAAAGGATAGGATAAGATAGAAGAGAAGCACCAAAGATAGATTGATCCATCGATCTAAGAACATGATCGACGAACAAAATCTAGTTCACATCAAAAGTTGCGAGGATGTTACTGTTCAGGGAATCTCACTTCGAAAGAATTGACAACTTGAAAGTTGAATTACCCGAAGCCCGAAATCCAAAATGAATAAGGACCATCGGATCTGGAGAAAATGCAAGGACCGTGAGATCAGGGAGATCCACATTAGCAGACCATGTTTACAAGGACATGTGGAAAACTAAGTTGGTAGACCACGTCATCCATCATATTGAATTAGTGGAAGGATGGGATAAGCAAGGGTTGAGATCTTAGATCTCGATCATCCGAATTCCCGTCAACCATAGGATCAAATCAAATGGAAGGATAGGATAAGAAAATATGGAGAGTCATTAGATTTAATCCAAGGAAAAGCTGCATCGCATAAATATCGAGCCATTGATATAAGATCTTGATCAAACAAACATCATTTTTTTCGAGTCTAAAGTTATGAGGAGGTCACACTTCGAAAAAATCTCACTTTAAGAATTTCAAGTTGAGAACTGAAATACCTAAAGCTTAGAGATCCAGAGAGATGAAACAAATTATCAACCACTAGATCATCCGAAGTAAATCTCATTTGTCAGATCATCCGAAGAAGATCTCAAGCATCAGATCGTCCGAAGAGAATCTGGACCGTCTAATCTAGAGCATCAGTTTGAGTGTTGAAATTCATGAATCCCAGAGACCCAGAGAGCTAAAATACATTCTTGAACTTCATATCATCTGAATTATATCTCAGACGTCAGATATTCTGAAGAATATCTTAAGCGTTGGATCATCTGAAGTGAATCTGGGTCGTCTGATCCAAAACGTAAGTTTGAGATTTGATATTTTAGAAGTCTGGAGACCCGAAGGAGATATCGATCATTGATCGAGAAAGGGACTGCAGAACCATTGATCTGGTTGAAAGGTCAAATTCTTGAAGTGAACGAGGACCATTGATTTGATGAGGACACATGGCAGGAATCTGTGGACTCCGGCTAAAATCATTCTGGGAAAGCGTGAAGGTTGAGAATTGAAATCGCCGAAGCCCAGAGTAGCGAAGTAGATCTCGATCATTTATCGAGAAAGGGGACATATGATCGTTGATATAGTTGAGAAGTAGAGGCAAAACTATTGATTAATAAGGATAGGTGTCTATAGATCATCGACTCTGGAATATTGGCGTACGGAGGAAAGAAGGTTTTAAGATTTGAAACTCCCGAAGCCCGGATCACGAAATAAATCACAGTCGTTGATTTAAGAAGGTTAGATTTGATCCGTCAATTTAGGAGCACTGTCAATATCACGATATCGATGGTCTTTTCGCATTGCAGGAATTGAAGGTGTGCGAAATTTAAAATGTTGAAGGAGGGCTGCAATCGAAACCACAGTTTGGGAGAAAGGACATGTGGAGATTTGTAGTGAATTATAGGCTAAAAATCGGGTTGCCCTCAAACCACCTTTGGTCGCGCCTGTAATCGCATGGTCACATGAGATCATTGCCCAAGTTCACATCAACAGAAGATAGGGGAAGGAGCTAGTGTTTCTAGGCTCCACATCGGAGGTTACACCTTGAAAAGTAAAAAATGCGTTTGTGTGTATAATACAATGACGTTGATCAAATAGAATCTGATCGAAGGGTTTTTGTTTCACTTTGTGGTTTTTTTATCAATTACAATTCAGTTACACTAACTGAATCATTGTTCTGGGGTGTTGGAATCATGGTTCTTGAGTGTTTTTTATTCCTGACCTTGACGTTGGAGATTCAGAGTGTAACAGATGATGAGGGAATGAATAAAAGAAATATGTCGTGAGAGAGGAAGATTGTTGTTTCTCTGTAAAAAATTTTTGTCGAACTGTAAGCAATGAATATTACAGCATGAAATGAGGGAGAAAATGCAGAGATGAAGAACATAAGCTGGACAGAGCAGAAATGGTGAAAACATCAAACTGTACGAGAACTTAAGTGCAGAAAGACACTGATGCAGGAAGAGCAGACTAGTGTAGTAGAACAGTGATGAGACTTGTAAGCCATTGATAAATATTGTATCATTGTAATAATTTCAGCAAGCAAAGATTTATATCTCAGGGTGGTAGGGTGGTTCTAGGGAGGACTGTTGTCCTCAGATTTTCAAGTGGGTGCTTGAACATAGAGAGTTGTAGCTTCCATCTGGTTGTATCCAGAAAAACCAAGGTGGCAGGGTGGTGCAAGGGAGAACCATTGTTCTTTGTTATACAGGTTGGTTCCTGTGTGACTAGAAGTTGGTTCTTCCATCCAGTTGGTGCTGGAACACTCAGGGAGTTGGTTCTTCCTTCTAGTGGGTGCTAGAGAAATGAGAGATTTGGTGCTCTTAGCAAGTTGTTTCTTGTTAAAGAAGAGGTTGTGTCCTCATTTTGAGTTGGTTCTCAAAGAAAGACGATGTACAGAACTTAAAAGACTTCTTATCATTCGGAGAAGAAGAGGTTTTCTCCCTTTATGGGTTTCCTCATGAATATTTGTCTCTTTGTATATCATATGTGTGATCGTTGTTTGTTATTTCTATTGTTCATGTCTTGCATAATCTTGATGATCACTTGGAGAAGGTTAATAATATTTTAATAGGCATAATATTGTTTAAGCACAGTAACAACTGATTCAGCCCCCCTCTCAGTTGTCTTAGTATTTCCAACAATTGGTATCAGAGCGGGTTCCTTTTAGCTAAAGGTAGATCAGTAATCTTAAACATGACAATTCATGAAGGAACTTAAACTAATAATCCTCCTCTATTCGATGGAACAATTTTTTCTTTCAGGAAGGTTAGAATGAGAACATACATTATGGCCTTAGGTGTTGATGTTTGGGATGTTGTAGAGATTGGATATATAAAACTTGTTGTGCTAGCTTCCAAATATGATAAGTTAGAATTTAGCTTCAATGAAAAAGCAATGAATGCTATATTGAATGGGCTTGCTGAAGCTAAATTTGTAAATGCAATGCATCTTGATTCTACCAAAGGGATGTGGGATAAACTCATTAACAGTTATGAAGGAAATGAGAAAGTAAAAGATGCCAAACTTCATACATATAGATTGAAATTTGAACAATTAAATATGAATGAGGATGAAAAAGTTAATAAATATTTGTTAAGAGTTGAGGAGCTTGTGAATGCCATGAAGGGTTTTGGTGAGAAGATTGAAGATGCATTTTTAGTTCAGAATATTTTAAGATCTCTACCTAATAGATTTAATCCAAAAGTTTATGCAATAGAAGAACTTAATGATCTTAAGATTTCGTCTATTGATCAACTTCTAGGAAATCTAACTGCTTATGAAATGAGTATTAGTAAAGATAAATCCACCACTATTTAAGCATCTTTTAAAGCAAATAAGAATGAGGAATCTAAGCCTGATGAAATTGAAGAAAAATTTGTGAGAAGACGAAAGAAAGAAATAGACAAGTATCAAGGCATGTTGCCCTTCAAGTGTTTTAACTGTGGAAAGATAGGTCACTTTGCATCTAAGTGTCCACACAAGAAGCAGGATCATAATTCTGAAGGTGAAAAGAAGTACAAATCCAAGAGATTTGGTAAAAAAAAAAGTTTATGTGTAAACAATGATGACTCTTCAAGAGACACAGATATTGATTCTTCTTGTGAAGATAAGGTTAATGACTTTATGCTTATTTCCAAAGAGGATTATGATAATAAAATCACAGGAAGTGATGTCAATGACAAAGAAACCGTGGTTGATATGGAAGGTGAATTAATCAGTGCTTTGGAAGAAATTGACAGACTTAGACTTAAGAAGAGAAAACAAAAACAATTGTTGGTGCAGTTTGAAAAGAATGGTAAAGAAACAACTGAAGATCTTGTTTTGTTAAAAGTAGAATTAGAAGAGGCAAAGAAAATAGAGGACATTCTGAAACAAAAATTATCAGAGAATAAGGAAAGATGTGAAGCCTTGGAAGAAAAGGTAGTAAAAACTAGAAAAGAGATGGAGAAGTTTAAAGCATTGTATCTCCAAAATATTCCAAGCATTAAAGCCTCAATAGAACTAAACGACATTCTGAGAAAACAAAGATCTCCTTTATTGAAGACTGGTTTATTTTATGTAAGTGGTTCAAGAAGCAAACAACCATAAAGAAAAGAGGCAGTAAAGATGATCAAGTTCCAAGTCAGTAGACAATCAGACCATGTGATTACTCTGCCACCAAAATCTAATAAAGACAATATGACCCATGATAAAAAACAAAGATATCAAAATATGGAGCAACAAATGCCAAGAAGAAGGCCATCCTTCAGGTACCAAAATTCCTTCCATGGTTATTGTTTTTACTGCTATAATTTTGGTCATAAGTGTTACACATCAAAATTACTCACTTCAATAGTGTCACAAGTGTTGTCATTACAAGTGTTATAAGTGTCACATCTTGTCTGCAAGTGTCACATCTTGACCACAAGTGTTGCAAGTGTCACAAACATCATACTACCATATTGCCTATGTCGTGCCTCTAACAACATCACAAAGACACTTAAGACACCCCAAATACTAGTTTTTAAGAAGAGAAATCACTTAACATGGAGTACAAACCTTTTGCCACTAAAAGAACCATTCAAAAATGGATTTTGGAGAGGAGCGCTCCCCTACCCATTGTCAGGGAGTGCTAGCACTCCCTGAGCCTCTTTGGGGGAGTGTTTGAGCACCCTGTGCACCCTTTTGGGGGAGCGCTACCCTTTCTGAGCGAATTTTTGGTTTGTTGGAGGAAATCATGGGACAATCCCCTAAATATTTGAAGGTAGTTGGGTTCGAATCTTGGGTCAAGGAATTATCTTAGGGAAGATCCTCAACTGAAGGAGAATAATCCTCAACTTATCCCAAAGATCACTCAAGTGGTTGGGCCTCTCCAAGGTCATATAAGGAGGACTCCTCATGGTGAAAGGAGGATGGAGATTGACAATTATACCTAAATTATGATCTCATAAGAAGGTATAGGAAAATAATAGAGACTAGAGGTTGATACCAAACTTATGATCCTATAAGTGGTATTGACAGAAAATATTGGAGATGAGAAACTTATGATATCATGAGTGAAATGTCATCGAAGCAATCAATGTATATTACTTGAGCAAAGGGGTTGGACAAGGAGAACTGGAAGAAGTTGTTGCACCTTCATAAAAGGATTGTAAGTACTTTTACTTGTTCTCATTAATAATCAATGCTTGGTCTGTTTCTTTCAAATTTATGTTCATTCCACATGAATTTTTCTGCAGTAGATGGATCTATATTTGAGCTAATCTCAGTAGAGTAGAAAGTCTTTTGTACCTTTGTTTGTTTTACAAGACCTATCAGGGAGCTCAAGATTGAAGCTCAGCCTGGACTTTGCAAGGACAAATGTCGTTGATAAGGTACATATTTTTCTTCTTCTCCTTCATATATTAGCTTGATTAGACCTAAAAGGATGTCAGTGTCCATGTTAAGCAATTTTCTATCTTAGACTTAGGAGTCTAGAGACCAAGAGGGAATCCGCTTGTTTGAAGGAGGATTCACCTACAACATAAATTGGCGACTCCACTGGGGAGGAGCTCTGATTTTTATTGTCTTTCCCAGATCTTGTTTTATCCCTTTGCCCACTCATTTAACCTTCTCCATGATGTTTCTCTAATCCTTAGATGTGATTGTTGGCTCTTGGATCCATCTTACACTCTGAATTCTTGCATTTTCTCTAATTTTTTTGGATTTCTGGGCAAAATTTTGAGTTATGAGAGGCTAGCACTCCCCTTCCCTTACCACCAGGGCGTTGGCACTCCCTTGCATCCTTACACAGTGTGTTGGAGCACTCTGTGTCCCATTTTGGGGGAGCGCTACCCTGTTTTCTGCAAAAAACTTCTTGGGAGTAGTTTTTTCTCAGTCTTTTTTTGTTGATTCTTCTACTCAGGGTTTATGATATCTTAGTGTGTCCTTGTTTAGCCTCCAATTATTTGATTTCTAAGGATTAATCATCTCTTGTTTGGATTTTTTGAAATTTGTCCTTACTTTGCAATAACTCTTTGTCCTTGACGATTTGGATTCAATTTGTCGTTTTCTTCTCGTTTATCTGAGTAAGTGAAAAATTTGTAAGGAGTTTCAAAGGTCTTTTGTACTTTTTTTTATGATATTTGAGTCATATTTTCCAAGATATTTTTCCTTCCTTTTGATTTTTTGTCTTTATTTTTCTTGTTTGATCACAACAAGGGTGTCTTTTGGTTTATGTGAAGTTTTCTTCCAGATTGCTTAAATCTCACAACTCTTGAAGTCTGATTAACATAGGAAGCTTTACATCTACTGGTTATCAATCACATATAAAAAATTTAGCATTGCATTGGATTCATTATTGAGGACTATTGCATGAGGTCATTGCATCTTAGTGTTTGAAAGTGAAAGGAAAATCCTTCTCCTTCCCTTAACTAGACATTCATTGAAAGAAAAGACTGCTTATCATTTCTNCCTTTTGCCACTAAAATAACCACTCAAAAATGGATTTTGGAGAGGAGCGCTCCCCTACCCACTGTCAGGGAGTGCTAGCACTCCATGAGCCTCTTTGGGGGAGTGTTTGAGCGCCTTGTGCACCCTTTTGGGGGAGCGCTACCCTTTCTGAGTGAATTTTTGGTTTGTTGGAGGAAATCATGGGACAATCCCCTCAATATTTGAAGGCAGTTGGGTTCGAATCTTGGGTCAAGGAATGATGTTAGGGAAGATCCTCAACTGAAGGAGAATAATCCTTAACTTATCCCAAAGATCACTCAAGTGGTTGGGCCTCTCCAAGTTCATATAAGGAGGCCTCCTCATGGTGAAAGGAGGATGGAGATTGAGAATTATACCTAAATTATGATCTCATAAGAAGGTAAAGGAAAATAATAGAGACTAGAGGTTGATACCAAACTTATGATCCTATAAGTGGTATTGACATAAAATATTGGAGATGAGAAACTTATGATATCATGAGTGAAATGTCATCGAAGCAATCAGTGTATATTACTTGAGCAAAGGGGTTGGACAAGGAGAACTGGAAGAAGTTGTTGCACCTTCATCAAAGGATTGTAAGTACTTTTACTTGTTCTCATTAATAATGAATGCTTGGTCTGTTTCTTTCAAATTTATGTTCATTCCACATAAATTTGTCTGTAGTAGATGGATCTATATTTGAGCTAATCTCAGTAGAGTAGGAAGTCTTTTGTACCTTTGTTTGTTTTACAGGACCTATCAGGGAGCTCAAGATTGAAGCTCAGCCTGGACCTTGCAAGGACAAACATCATTGATAAGGTACATATTTTTCTTCTTCTCCTCCATATATTAGCTTGATTATACCTAAAAGGATGTCAGTGTCCATGTTAAGCACTTTTCTGTCTTGGCCTTAGGAGTCTAGAGACCAAGAGGGAATCCGCTTGTCCGAAGGAGGATTCACCTACAACATAAATTGGCGACTCCACTGGGGAGGAGCTCTGATTTTTGTTGCCTTTCCCGGATCTTGTTTTAGCCCTTTTCCCACTCATTTGACCTTCTCCATGATGTTTCTCTGATCCTTAGATGTGATTGTTGGCTCTTGGATCCATCTTACACTCTGAATTCTTGCATTTTCTCTGAGTTTTTTGGATTTCTGGGAAAAATTTTGAGTTATGAGAGGATAGCACTCCCCTTCCCTTACCACCAGGGCGTTGGCACTCCCTTGCATCCTTACACAGTGTGTTGGAGAACTATGTGTCCCATTTTGGGGGAGCGCTACCCTGTTTTCTGCAAAAAACTTCTTGGGAGTAGTTTTTCTCAGTATTTTTTTGTTGATTCTTCTACTCAAGGTTTATGATATCTTAGTGTGTCCTTGTTTAGCCTCCAATTATTTGATTTCTAAGGATTAATNTGAGCACCCTGTGCACCCTTTTGGGGGAGCACTACCCTTTCTGAGTGAATTTTTGGTTTGTTGGAGGAAATCAGGGGACAATCCCCTCAATATCTGAAGGTAGTTGGGTTCGAATTTTGGGTCAAGGAATGATCTTAGGGAAGATCCTTAACTGAAGGAGAGGAATCATCAACTTATCCCAAATATCTCTCAATTGGTTGGGCCTCTCCAAGGTTATATAAGGAGGCCTCCTCATTGTGAAAGGAGGGATGGAGATTGAGAATTATACCTAACTTATGATCTCATAAGAAGGTATAGGAAAACAGTAGAGACTAGAGATTGATACCAAACTTATGATCCTATAAGTGGTATGTACATGAAAAATATTGGAGGTATGAAACCTATGATCTCATAGGAAACATACAAAAAACAGTGGAGATTACTTGAGAAAAGGGGTTGGACAAGGAGAACTGGAAGAAGCTGTTGCACCTTCATCAAATGATTGTAAGTATTTTTACTTGTTCTCATTAATAATCAATTATTGGCCTGTTTCTTTCAAACTTATTCTTGTTCCATATGAGTTTGTCTGCAATATATGGATCTATATTTGAGCTAATCTTAGTAGAGTAGGAAGTCCATTGTATCTTTGTTTTTTCTACAAGACCTATCAGGGAGCTCAGGATCGGAGCTCAACTTGGACTTTGCAGGGACAAACATCGTTAATAAGGTACATACATTTATTCTTCTCCTTTGTATGTTATCTTTATTAGATATAAAAGGTTGTCATTGTCCATGTTAATAACTTTTCTGTCTTTTCCTTAGGAGTCTAGATACCAAGAGGTAATCCACTTGTCCGCAGGGGGATTCACCTACAACAGAAATTGGTGACTCAACTAGGGAGGAGCTTTGATTTTTGTTTCCTTTCCCAGATCTTGTTTTATCCCTTTTCCCACTCATTTGACCTTCTCCATGATGTGTCTCTGATCCTTAGATGTGATTGTTGGCTCTTGGATCCATCTTACACTCTGAATTCTTGCATTTTCTCTGAGTGTTTTGGATTTTTGGGCAAAATTTTGAGTTCTGAGAGGCCAACGCTCCCTTGACCTTACCAACAGGGTGTTGGCACTCCCCTGCAGCCTTACACAGTGTGTTGGAGCGCTCTATGTCCCCTTTTGGGGGGGCTCTACCCCTTTTTCTGCAAAAATCTTCTTGGGAGTAGTTTTTTCTCAGTCTTTTTTTGATGATTCTTCTACTCAGGGTTTATGCTATCTTAGTGTGTCCTTGTTTAGCCTCCAATTATTTGATTTCTAAGAATTAATCATCTCTTGTTTGGATTTTTTTTGACATTTGTCCTTACTTTGCAATAACTCTTTTTCCTTGACGATTTGGAGTCAATTTGTCGTTTTCTTCTCGTTTATCTGAGTAAGTGAAATCTTTATAAGGAGTTTCAAAGGTTTTTTGAAAATTTCTTTCTGATCTTTGAGTCATCTTGTCCAAGCTCTTTTTCCTTCCTTTTGAGTTTTTGGTTTTCTATCTCTTGTTTGATCAAAACAGGGGTGTCTTTTTGTTTATGTGAAGTTTGCTTCCAGATTGCTTAAATCTCACAACTCTTGAAGTCTGATTAGCATAGGAAGCTTTACAAATACTAGTTATCAGTCACATATAAAATTTTTAGCATTGCATTGGATTCCTTATTGAGGACTATTGCATGAGGTCATTTCATCTTAGTGTTTGAAAGTGAAAGGAAAATCCTTCTCCTTCCCTTAACTAGACATTCATTGAAAGAAAAGACTGCTTATCATTTCTTATGCATGTTTTGGGAACTGAGTCACAATATCATAAGTTTTCACTCTCATAGACCTCTGAGTAAACAACAACCACTAAAATCAATGCTTAACTAAAATTTATCAGACTTTTTACATCTTTGTTAGAAAACCTACATCAATTTAAGCTGTAGGGCTTTGGAATAGGTTGAAAGGATAACTTTCCAAATATATCAAAAAAACTTAGCATCTTGCGATAGGGAGAGCAAATACAATTGTCTTCTAGGATTTTTGGGATCCCCCTCTCACACAGGGGTTACGCATGAGGTCACGTTTGGGAGAGTTACATAGATTATCCCTCCATGGTTCAACCGTTCATAGTAGTCGGATCGTATTTTGGGGGTCACTTGAAGGTATACCCACGATTATGTGTGGGAGCCTCTTGAGTTGATTTTGGACTTGTTATCCTACCCATATGTTCCAACTGGACTGTCGAATGTACTCGCCCAAGGGTTGACTGCAAGTTGGTGACCTTAGTAGCCATAATCTTTAGGGTCTCACACAAGGTGATGGTGAAGGGAAGTCTCACTGTACCTGGAATAGACGTTGGTCAAACTCACTCGGGCTCCTTGGAGGGTAAATCCACAATTACTGCGTGGAAGCTTGCACCAAGGTGTAAGTTTGATAAGCAGGTCACCAACGTAACTGATCCACCCGCTCTATCCTCACCCCTTCCTATTTTGATTTCGTGACATTGGATTTCATCAGCAACTAGTGGTTTCACTATAGTAAGGTTTGTTTGATTGTTTGCTTCTCAGATTCATAGCATGTGTTGTTTGTATTACCTAGTGGACCTTAGGTCGAGTCAGTGTTAATGGCATCAA
>JZKD02S0216012.1:8111-19566 GCA_000966675.3 Picea glauca
TCAAAGTAGGAGAGATTATGTATTAACCTTGAAAATCAACAAATGATTAAATTCAGTAAGTCCAATCTTCATAGTTCTTATTCTCTGACTAAAAGTGGTTATGTTTGGGTTGATTTTGACTCTCTTAGGTTTCTTAACAGTTTGTCTGAGAATTTAAGCTTTCTCAAAAGAAAACCCCTGAAAATAATCTGTCCCTTTTTCTCTACAGACTGAGGAGTTTTGAAAGTTGAGAAAAATTGGTCTAGAATAATCAAAACAGGTTGACAAACCTCTATTATAAATTTTCACACAGATGACCACCCCTGATATTTTAAGTATCACTGATTGCCCCTGCTTCATGTGCACAAGCTAACTATAAGACAGATGGTGAAAGGAAATTCAAATTTGATTGCCCCCATCTAGTCCCACAGACGATGAAAGGAAACTCATTTAAATGATTGCCCTCATCTAAATATAAAAGAAAAAGATAACTTCATCGGGGTACTGAACAGGCCCGCTAGCAGTGAAGCAATATCTGAGCATAAAATTAGCACTCGAAGTGGTGAAAGGAAATTCAATAAAAAGGGACAGATAACTTCACCGAGGTACTAAACAGGCCCGTTAGCAGTGAAGCAATATCTGAGGTGTCTGTAAGGTTGTCATACTTATCTATTACTCTATTCTAGTTATTAGTTTTTTGAAACCGGATATTCATCTTAAGTAGAAATAGAGCTCCCCAATTAAAAATTAAAAATTTTATTTCGATTGATGCAAGCTGAAATTTACAAATCTGTTGAGTTTCGTAAGATTGTTCTAATCATCTTAATACTAACTTAAATTTAGAACGAGAAGGAGAATATTATGAAAAAGTCTACAACTGAGTTTAAACCAAATAAAAGTTTTGAAAAGGTTTTATAAAATCTCTCTTTCCTCTCCTTCAAACAGTTTAGCAGTCATAAACCCTTGACACCATTTACCCAATGAAGGCACTGAGTCTACATGTTCTCCTCATCCCACAGGGAGACGAGGTCCCCAGTTGGAGCCTATGTTGAAACAGATCTTAAAATCTTTTATCCTTAAGGCCTAGATTTTTTATTTTTTTTCGGGTTTCGGCTTTCTTAAATTAATAATTTCGTTATTTCTAAATCCACGATACCTTTTTATCGATTATTTTTGAATAACGAACGAAAAAAAAAATTACAAAAATATAAGTTTTCCAACTCTCTTTGAAAAAATATTTAAAACGGATGGTAATTTTAAATTTGCGATTTTTTAATTTAAACGTTAAAGAAATCGGGATTCGGGGTTTTCTGCAAACAGATGATTGATGCAAATTGAATCACGAAACCCCAATCCCCAATTTCCTGAAACATTGGAACCTTAATTTTAATTTAAAAAATGAATTAGTTTAGTCTCTTCTAAGAAAGTTTTAAGGTCAACATAATTATGTCGCGATTTTGGGATTCGCGGTTCTATGAGAGCGCGTCTCTTGTCATCATGTTTCCTGAAATCCCGATTTCCGAAATCCTAATTTTTGAAATCCCGAAAAGGTCTAATCTCAATTAATTAACATGCTAAAAGCGTTTAAATCTTAATTAAAGCATCGCAATTTCGTGATTTCGCATTTTTGGATTTCGTTTTTTCATCGACTACATACCTCTCGACATCAGGATTTTCAAAATCCCGAAAAATGAGGTTTTCATCCTTAAATTATGATTAATATTAATTAACCCTTTCTTAAAAACAAGATTAATGGTAATCATATTAAGTGTTCATTTATGTTTCGCTCACCCATTAAGTAGGTTTCTCGTTTTCTTCAAAACCTGAAGGTACTTAAATACGGACATTAAAAGCGTATCTCGGTAAAATATCTTTTGCATTAAGAGTTTTAATTTCGTGACAGCTGTGCAAATCTCATCATTTTAAAATATATTCAAAATTACATGCGAATGTCTGTGTTATCGTTCTAAGCTAAGCTCATTCATCCATTTGAAGTTACAGGTTTCCAATTAAACATAGAAGTCATGGCACCCAAAAAGGCATTGAAGCAGAATGCAGACGCACAGGAAGGAGATATTATCTATGATACCACTCCACATGCTATAGATTCTATTAAATCGTGGACTCAAATCTTAGATTTGCTGGAATATGAATTAGAGAACGCTCATCCTGACTCCGAAAATCATTTCCGGGACATAGCCGAGTCTGAGCTTCATAAGATTGTTGCGCGTCCGAGGCTAGTGGCATACACTGATATGATCGGCTGGGCTCTGGATAAGGTAGATATCCCAACAAGGAGCATTCAAAATGAGAAAGGAGCTATCGTCGGCTCATTCAGGCCAGAGCACATTCAAGTAATGTATAAACTCTCGCCGAATCATAAGCATACTTTTAATGCTGAATTTATAGATGAGTTTCAGAGAAAGGAATGTATTGAGGTAGACCAGACATATCCCGACATGATTAGAGGATGGGCGAGGTCTGAAGCAAAGTTTAGGGATAATACACATGGGATTTATGCTACAACCTCCTTAAATGAATATATGGTTTATGTAGCCATTATGTTATGCAGACTTTTCGGGAGAAAAGATCCCTATCACTTTCATGCAGACTGGGTACCCTTTTTAGAGGAAGCTTAAGAAGGAAATGGTTTTAACTGGCATAAAATTTTGTCGGATAACCTAACGCAAGAAATTTTAAATTACAAAGCAGCCAAGTCAAAGGGACAACCAATGTCTTTTTATATGTCTGCATACATTATGGATGCAATATGTTTTATGACCCCCTTTCCATTAATGAATTGGAGTTGGATCATCTCATGTCCATAACCCATTCATAAATACCACTCGGCCCTTTGGGAAGAAAAAGCTAAAGACGTTTTTTACGAGGTTTGTCATTTTGTCATTATTCCTATGCACAAATTATTTTTGGGATGCGAACCCCCTCGCATTTCTGATGCAGTCATAGAAAGTCTTAAATCAGTTGTCGATTGGTTTATTGAGGAAACTTTTTCCTATATTAGGGTTTATGGCTGTTCCATTCCCCCTCATGCACTCCCAAAATTCCTACCAAATGGATTGGTGTGCAAAGAAGTAGCTCATCAGATAGCCAAAGGCGGTGTTGGATTGGAATTAAAAGCACTTCAGAAAAAAGCATGGCCATCTTTCCCTGTTCATGTTAGGAAATTTTCTTTATCAAATTTAGGCCATTCTAAGGTAGAAGCTAAGTCACTACAAGAAGTGAAATTAGTAAATATTGAACACAGAAAATATCACCCCTACCAAATAATAAGTAGGCCTTACACACATTGTAATCTAAAGGCATATGAACATGAATTATCTTTTTATGATGATATATTTAAATATGTTAAGTCTTATGAGGAAGTGTTGAATAGAGTACATGCCTTGCCACCTGACTCACAGGCTGGGTTTGCATCTTTTCAAAGCCATAGGCGAAGCTGCCTACCTAAGAGCTTACAGGGTGAAATTTTGACTCCATCGCTAGAACAACAAGGATCCCCTCCAGGGTTTGAAACTAATACTCAAGGTAAAGCAAATGACAAAGGTAAGTTGAAGAATACTAAGATACCTTCCCAAGACGCAGAGGGTTCTCAAACAAAAGAATCGGGAATGGATAAGGGAAAAGAACCAGAAACAAGTCCAGAAATCATGAAGAATGTTCCAGAAAAAATAGGAGGATCAGCTTCAACAGAACTTGGTAGTCCTATCACCTCTTTAACTCCATTACAGTCGACTTTCGGAACCCCCCATGAAGGAGTTTTATATGTCAGTGATCTAGAGCCGATTTCAAGAGATGAAATCCCCCCCATCAGATTACTTTTTCAGTAAAAAGCGAAGAGTAGTCTTGAAGTAGGAAATTCATCCAAGAGGAGAAGGAATGATTAAAAAGCATAGAGTTATTATAGATGGAAAGAAACTCAAGGATCGAGAGTTTTCTACAGAATTAGTAGGTACAATGGGTGCAATAGAATCAACAAACATGTATTCTATAGGCAATTTAACAACTCTGCTTGAACAGAAGGATCAAACAATAATCCAGTTGCAAGAAAAACTAAAAGAAAATGAAAGAAATATTAGTTGGGGAATACAGAAGGGTCTAGAACAAGATAGACTAAAGGATATGCAAGAAATTTAGAAATTGAATAAATACTTGGATGAGGCAAAACACTTAATACAGGTCACACGGGAATAGGTTCGAAAGATGGGAGAAGAAAACAAACATTTGCAAGATAAGATTATTTCTATTACTAACTAGGTAGTAGAACTAGAAAATTTCAAGACACAAGTATTGGAGATATATTTGAGAATAGAGGAAGAACAGCAGAAAGTGTTCTTGAATCTGGAAGTAATCCAGAATTATTTTCAGGAATCAAATAAGTCTTTGGAAAATGTGTTCCAGAAAGAAAGGGAGGCGAAAGCAGCGAGAACAACTTTTCAGAAGGCAGTGGCTTTCTCATCAAAGGAAGAAATTGGAAAGACTCATAAATTATCTATTTCTGAACAAGTTAAAGGGTACATAATGATAAAAGTGTGGGAAGCAAAACTAGCCGAATATAAATGAATCACAAGAGAAGTAAATGAGGATTGCCGGGGAATCTTCGATCTCTTTGAAAGAGATTCATTGAATATTGGAACAGATGACTATTCTGGATTATTAGGCGAAATTAATATTGCCAAGCACCGACTAAGGTTAAAAGAAGAGTTGGAGAAAATGAAAACAGAGATTGCTAAAATTAAATTGATCAATATAACAGAGATCAACAAGTGGATGGTGACTTCAAATCTAAAGTTGAAAAATGTTAAATTCACAGAAAGGATGATAGAAAGTCGGTTGCCCGAATTGCAGAAGAGATTTTTCTCATTTGAAGCAAATGAGATACCCAATGCTCCCAGGATCTTTGTGAAGTTTTTAGGGAAATGCATTTAGTGTATTGATGCGGAAAAAGGAAGTTCGTCAATGCAAGCTTAAAACCTTTTTAAATGTTTTTATTATTAGAAATTAAAAATAAATTGTAAATGGTTGACATTATTTTTATGTAACCGAAATAATAGGAAGTTGGTTAGTCAGCAACAAGAAACTTTGATGAAAATGTATAAATATAGTTTGTAAAGGCTGAGAAAAGGCTTCAGAATTTTTGGGGAGAGCCATTTTTGTAATATCAGTTTTCAAATACATCAGAATATAGATCACAAACAAGATTCTAGATCCTGCAAATTTGTAACTATGTGTCTTCACCCTGTTTATTAAACTTTGTTGAATTTTTCCTTTCAATGTTCTTCTAACGAGTTAATCAATTTGAAGCTATATACATCATTGATTTATATTTCAGATTGGTTTGGATGCTAAGTGATTTACAGTCTTTCCTCTGAAATTGCTTTAGTAATTTTAAGACCTGTAAAACTTTTGTTCCTTAATACTTAACTCTCGTTAGAAACCTCGTTTTTATATCATCATTGTCTATTGAAATATGAGATTCTTTCTTGATTAAAGCCTCATATTTTTCTGTAGTGTTTATTTGTTATTTTACGATTCCCGAAATTGTTACAAATCCAGGAAAGGGCCTTGAATGTGTTTACATTACTGTTTTGAATTTTAAAATTGTTTTTCTTGTTCTCATCTCTGGAAAATTTGAAGTAAAAAATTGATTAAAACCCTTTCATAAATAAATAAAGTTTTATCATCCATGACTGTCCCAAGTAGCAGACAACCCAACGATGAACCAGGCCTTCAGGATCAAACCAGTATTGCCTTAAATTTATTTAATACCATTTTACAAACAACAACTAACTGGGTTGAGTTAGAACGTTCATGGGTTGTTATTGAGCGAGACATTAGCATCCAAGAACAACAGGAAGCAAGACAGAGGCAGTTGAGAAATTGATTCTTCTTTAATCTTCCTTTGATTTCTTATTCCCAAATCATTCCTTTAAATCATTTACGGATGCCTTGACGGTATGCTTTATAGCCTTAAAGCATAAACTCAGGAACAACATTAACAATGACTGCTATTTTGGCTATATCCATTACTAAACCTTGTTTGCATACTATGTGTCCCAGTAGTATCCCAAATAGTGTTCCAAATATGCATTTCTTGATATTCAGTGATATCTGGCACTGTCTGCATCATTCTAACATTAGGCGTAAAACTTCCACATGGTTTTTTAACAGGCTATAAACCGTCCAATCATCCAGGTAGACTTCAAAAAATTGGTGGATGAATTCCTTAAATGCTGCGATGACCACTCTGGAGAATATCGCAGGTGCATTCTTCAATCTGAACGGCATGACTGTGTACTGATAAGATCCCCATTCTATTGCAAATGTGGTCTTGTGTATATCCTCTTGTGTTATCTTAATCTGATGATATCTCGAGAATCCATCGGTGAATGAATAGGCTTCGTGTCCTCCTACATTCTCGAGTACTTCATCTGTGAATGGTGTGGGGAATGGGTCATGTAAGAAGGTGTCGTTCAACTTCCTCAGGTCAACACATATCTTGATCCCTCTTCCCTGTTTCTTATCCTGTACTACCATCGGGCTTATCCATTCCGATTCTTCGACGGATTCGATGATGCCAGCCTCAAGCATCCTGTCGATCTCATCTTTGACTTTTTGTTTGTAGATGGGGTTCAGTTTGTATGGTCAGTATTTAATGGGTGTTGCATCAGGTCTGAGTGGTATCTTCATTTCTCCTAATTCTCTGGCTATTCCTTTCATCTCTGTAAAGGTTATGGGAAAAAGGTCGTTGTATTCATGCAACAATTCTGTGATGCTTTCTAGTGTCTGTTCATCCCAATAATCTCCAATGTTGGCCATTTTGGGCTGCTCGGTGGTCCCTATGTTAACCTTCTTGATATTGATTGGCATTGATATGACCTCTGACTCTAAGGGTGGTCCTTCAACCTCTCTTTTTCCTTCGACTTCTTCAATCTGAATATCGCCTGGATCATCTTCATCTAGTGCTTCTTCCTATACCTGGTAGCATGACAACAATTCCTTAACTATCTTCTTATTCTGATGTTGTACCTCTGTGATAACTTCCACTTCTAATTTTGTAATGAATATGACATCTCTAATATGTTTCAGGGCTGTGTCTATGTTTGGGTTCTCATGCTCGAATGAGAAAGTGGTTGTAAAGTTATGTTGGAGTGTCATCCATGTCTTGGTTCCTTTTCGCATTTCCTGGTCTATATACCAATTCACTAGTATGCCTTCTAAAGTATGACTGAAGTGGTGAGGCTATTCTTCTGGTGGTGTCATTTTCCATCATGTTTTACATGCCTCCAAGTGTTCTACTGGCCTTCCTAGTACCTCATATTTTTTTCGGTTGTTCCATATCTATTTTGCGCCGAACCTTATGCGCAGTAATCGTTTGCATTGGTACCAATCTATGATAGTCTCTTTGTGTGTACCCCACCATCTTGCGGGTGTAGCCTTTAGTGCTAAATATAGTGCTAACAGTCTCTGGTTCTCTAAGACTTCATCTTTGTATTGCGCCAAGAAAGTTTACAAATCATTTAGTCCGTGAAAACTGGGTGGTTCTCTAATTTCTGCGGCAAGCCATCTTACTGCGTGGTCTATTCTTACACACCTTCTTGTGGATACTTCGTGTAGTCTTTGCTACCAGTTTTCTAACCCAGTGTCTGAGTCTGTTGTTCATGAAGTAATGCTCCACCAATTGAGTATCCCATCTGCAGTTGGGTTTATATAGTCTGCATCGCATGCAGTTGTTCTATACAATTGGTCGATTTTGTCTAGATCCAGGCAAGTGGGTTCTACAAACCTCTCACCTTCTGATGGGTCGAGGGGGGCTATGACCCTGTAGTCTCCTGACTCAAATGTCATTTTTCTAGTTTTCAAGTAAATTATGGCCTAGTTTTCGAATGCCCAATCCAGACCAAGTAGCGTTGGGTAAGGTGTTGTACCATCTACTATTTCGATGACTTCAAAGTTTGCCCTGGTGTGCACACCATCCAGATCTACGGTTACTCCTTTTATTCTACCTATTGGTAGGACTCTATGTTGGTTTTCTAGCTTTAATTGAACAGTTTAGTATCCTAGTGTAGGTTCTCCCATGCATTTCCATGTGTTTTTGAGTAGTACGTTCACTTCGGATCCTAGATCTAGTATAATATCGCCCATGTTGAAATCCCCAATATTAGCATTGATTCTAAATTCTCTACTTGTTCTTCTTCTTGTGTGTAGGTGGTTGATAGTTTTCAGTTCTGGCTTCTGTTCCATCTTGCTGCTACATTTCTCGAGGATGTTTTGCAATACTTTGATAGATAAAGGATCACTTAACATTTTGATGCATGATTGCAAAAAGTATTTGATAGTACTTACTTGTTCTTTAGGTTGTCTTCTGTTCGTATGGTCCAGTGATGGCGGCATGTCATATTCCAAAGCTTCCTTGTTCTGTTGCATAGTCAGTGCTATGTCCTCCTTATGGAATTCTTGTCGGGATTTTGTAAAGATATCCTTTTCCTTTTGTACATCGAACTTATTCTTGGGGTTGGGGTTCTTCTTTACCCATTGGGTCTATGCTGGGTCCTGTCGAACTACGTCGTTTCCTATTTTTGTTCCTCCTCGAATGACTATGTTAATGTTTCGTCTATCATCCCTTACTTTGGCTGAAATCCACTGAACATTTTGGTTATTTTGGTTCCTTTTGTCCTGGATATTTACTAGTAGTGTCGAACATTCCTCTGTATCGTGGTCCAAAGCATGACAATACATACAGGTCACTGGTGGTAGTGGGAATTCCTGTGCATAATGTCCTAGTTGCTAGCAATTGTGACATGTGACAGGTCCTCTTCCACGTTTGAAACCTCCTCTGGCTCATCCTACTCCTCTATAGACTAGGAGATCACCTCGTGGCATGTTATATTGTGGTCCCTGATTATACTACACGGTATTGTACTAGGGTTGTGTTGGGTTTTATTGTGGATGCATGTTATTATAAGGTTTTTGTGTGGTATTATACTGCTACTGTGTAGTGTTGTATGGTGTTGGGGCTTGAGTGAACTATGGTGTTGCCTGCCTAGTCATCATTTCTGCCTATACCCTGTATGCGTCTGAGGTTCTTTCCCACATCAGCTCCATAGTTCAGCAGTATTTGTTGTTGTGGCCCACTGAATTGCAAAATTTTCAATATGAGTTCATTGGGACTATTTGGTGTTTTTGCATCAGTGTGTAATGGTAGGGGTCATGACTCGGTTTCTTGCATATTTCACACCATAGTCCCCCCTGTGGCCACAGGTTTGGCATGCCTGTTGCCATATACTGCACGAACGTCAGACATTCATTTTTGTGGTGTCCTTCTGTCCTGCACGTGGTACACCAAACAACTTCTCGTTTGTCCTTGTTCTTATTCTGGTTCAACTAAAATGTTAAGTTCTTCAGATCCTCTTTCATTTCTTCGATAGTCGGGTCTGTCTACTAGTACTGATTCTCTTCCAGTTGCAAGGATGCCTGCAGAGCCTTTGCTTGTGTATGAAACTTTTGTTGTCATAGTGGATATTTTAAGTGTGGGAGTAGTGAGTTGACAAACAAGTGTCGATGTTGAATCTCTGATCAGTCTCCCATACTGATTCTCCTGGTTTCTGTCTTATCTCAATCATCTCATTCATATATTGATCCTCTGAGATTAGCTTCTAGAACTCATTAATTAATAGTTTCTTAATGTCTTCTAGTGTCCTTGTCATCCTGGGAGCACTGTTTGTGTCTAGACTCATGTACCAGTCTCGTGCGCGGTCTCTTAGCATGATCGCTAGCTGCGCGATTTTGGTATTGTCATCAGTGATCTGCTTTGCTTCCTAGATCTTGGTACAAATGAATATATGCTTCTCAGGGTCTTCTGCTGCTTCTCCTCGAAACTCTGGTAATATGATAGTAGGGTCATTTCTTTCCACTCTGAGTACTGAGCTACTGCCTCCTCCGCGTGGTGTGAATACTTGAATAAGATTACCTAAACTGGCTCCTCCAGTTGTCGCTCCTTGTGTAGATGTGCTTCTTGCTATCAGACTTCCTCCAAACTTTGGTTGCCTAAACAATGCTGCTCTCTGGGGTGTATTGGTTGCACATGGGTTTATGGGTTCCACACTGACATTGATATGAAAGGGGTGGTTGTCTTCTCTTTCCATTCTTGGTTCTCTTGTTTTCCTCTCATACATGGCACACAGGATTTCCTCAATCTGCTCCACAACCCAGAGATCCTCTACCTCTTCCTCATCGCTTGCCAAGCCCTCCCTTTCATCTATGGCTCTCTTCTTGGTTTTTATCTTATATTGGTAGGGTGCTCCGCTACGCGTCATTCCTGATGACACCAAGATCCACTTGAGCTGGTTGTCATCCATTGAGATTAGGTCCAAGCACTACTACATTGGGCACAAATTACGATGAAATGTTACGACGGTTTAGAATTTCATCGTATTTTTTTTTATTTTTTTTTGTACTAAATATACTTTTTTTTTAGGGGTCCAAATGTTGGTCGCTCTAGCGACCAACATTCCAAGTTGGTCATTTTAACGACGAATGTTGGTCACTCTAGAGACTAACCACCATTTAGTCACTCTAGTGACCAACAATGGCACATGCGAGAATCAAATGGTCATTTGCGACAAATCAATAATATATATATATCCCAGTTACGAAAAATTTGCTATAGTTACGACAATCATTTTCTACAGTTGCGAAAATCATTCGAGTGTTATGATGCAATGGCGTTCTGGTTTTTTATGAAATCTTGATTTCAATTCTCTTTCAAGAAGAGAAACATTGAATTGATCAGACTCTACATAGCTGATATTTTGAAGGTCAGTACTTAAAAATTTTCTGTGTGATTTAGTAATTTGGTGCTATTGAACTATTTTATGGTTTATTTTCACTGCTTATAAGGGTTTAGAGGAAGAGGTTATAGGCGCTAATTATGGATAAAAGATATATGTGTTAAGTGTTAATGGTAATACATACAAATATTTAGGGGTTATATATGCTAGGGTTTTAGTATTTAAGTGATGAAGACGTTATAGGTATTTGGAAATAATGGGTTATAACTATTAAAAGTATGGGTTATAACTATTAAAGGCCTGTAAAGTATAATGTACTGGAAGAAGATGATATTCAAGAACTAGAAGGTGATACATAGGAACATGAGGAGGTAGACCGTGTATCGTCAAATGATGAAGTTGAAGTAGTTGATCGACCATATGATGTAGATGATAATGTTCTCGATGACGCTATATCTGATTATGACATTATGGAAAATTATGACAATACTGATGATGATGTTGATATGGCCAATCCATTCGATGATGATTCTAAAATACCAAATTATGATATAGAATATGATGAGTTGGATGAAGAAGAAGATCAATGACATTCCTACATGTGGTGAGTTAGTTTCATTAAGCACTTTAATTTGTACTATAGATCTCTTATGTTGTTTTTCTTTCAT
>JZKD02S0216023.1:4911-21930 GCA_000966675.3 Picea glauca
TGATACCAGTTGTTAGAAAAAACAGGATCATAGATAAAAAAAATAAAAAAAATGTGGAAATAAAACATAGAATATACACAATACAATAAAGACACAAATATATGTGGTTCACCCAGTGTGGGCTACGTCCAACAGAGAATTTGCTAGGTCCTTGCTTTATTATTGTCCAACAAAATGAAGTGATACAATGTACAACACACCCGCTATAACTTCCTTTTCTTTCTCTCATAATCTCCTCTCTCAGAATACAATATTCACACACATACATAGCCGCAATACAATTCCATTAGGAAAATAGGGTTTATTTCTAGGTAAAAAAACCCTAACATAACTTCTATCGTCAGATCTATGACCTTATAATGAATGGTCCAGGTTGACTATGAAATTACAATATTTTACAAGGCAATCTTTTCCAAAATTTCTCTTCAGGGGCACTGCCCCCGAATCCCCCACCAGGAGGGCGCTCCATTAATTTTCGCCACCCCCTCCTGGAACCCTTGACGATAACAGTGGGGGGGGGGAATTTGCCCCACACCCCCCCATTAGGAAATGGGATCCAAGCATGGCTGAAACAAACCTCCGAATCAAGAAGATAATCAGGCTCCATAACCAACACTTTTCGATTTGCACACCAAATCTTTCTTGCCCCTTACTACAAATCCTTCAAGTTTTTTCATGTAGATTTCGTCTTCTAGGTCCCCATGTAGGAACACTATATTCACATCCATTTTTTCCATTTCCAGATCAAATGTTGCATCCAAATAAATTATATCTCTAATGGAAGTTAATTTTTCAACAGGTGAAAAAATGTCACCAAAGTTGAATCCTTCGACTTGAGAATATCCTTTCGCACCTAGTCGAGCTTTGAATTTCTCGACTTGACCTGAGGTGTTCATATTCTTCTTGAATACCCACTTTCTACCAATGGGATTTATTCCACTAGGTAGTTCAACTAAATCCCATGTCTCATTCTTATGCAAGGATTCCATCTCTTCGACCATGGCATCCTTCTAGAGTTTACCCTTTGCTAAGTTGACTGCCTCCCTAACCGACTTGGGCTCTTCATCAGTGGAAGCTAACAAAAATGCGTAATGAAAGTCAGGCGGACTATACCTTTAGACTAGTTTTCTTACTCTTTTTGATCTCCTTACAATCGACGTTAGTTGTTCCACCTCTTCATCTGATTCATTCAACTCATATGAATCTTCTTCTTCATTCCTCAGTTTGAACCACACCTTCTCTGGATCATTCTTTGTTTGAACCATAATTTTAGACTCATACTTCCTTCTGACTTATCTGAAGACCACATATCGACTATACATTGTTTTCCTTGATGTAGGATCCCAAAGCTTACGTCCTTTCATTCCCTGTTTGTATCCAATGAAAATACATTTGACTTCCTTCTTTTCCAACTTGATCCTTTTTTCCTTGAGGACATGCACAAATTAATCACAACCAAATACTTTGAGAAGTGAATCTGAAGGCTTCTTACCATACCATACTTCATGTAGAGTCATGTCGACAAGCGTTGACGAATAAGACATATTCACCATATAATTTGCAGTTTCAACAGCCTCTAGCTAGAATTCTTATGCGATCCCAACACCACTGAGCATGCTCCTTGCCTTTTCCATCAATGTTCTATTCATTATTTAGAAAACTCCATTTTGATGTGGGGTATATGGTGTGGTATTTTGGTGTGCTATGCCACACTGCTTGAAAAAATGATCAAATTCCTTTCCACAGAATTCAACACCGTTGTTAGTTCTCAACACCTTGATCTTCTTATCTGTCTAGTTTTCTACAAGAGACTTAAACTCTTTGAATTTATCAAAAACCTATGATTTATTCCTCAGGAAATATATCTATGTCTTCCTGGAAAAATCTTCTATGAAGGAGACATAATACATGGATCCACCAAGTGAAAGCACTAAAATAGGGCCAAACACATTAATATGCACCAATTATAGAATCCCCTTTTCACTTGTTGCTCCAGATGGGAACCTCACCCGACTTTATTTTCGGTATATACAATGTTCACAAAATTCGACTTCTAAATAACACTTAGGAAAATATTCGACCATACCTTTGTTATGCATAGCTCAAAATCCTTTTTCTCCAATGTGTCCCATCCTCTCTTGCCATAACATTGTTGGGTCGATTTGATGATGACTTGTCAAGTCAGTTTGAATCGAATCAGCCCAAGTTGAGTTGAGTTGAGTCGAAGTCGAGTCGACTTCAAGAACAATGATGATGTTGCATCCATTTGAGTCGACATTCCCTAGCAACTTGTATAGGTTTCCAATTCGAACTCGTTTCATTAATACCATTGCACCTCTGATCATCTTGCATGTATCCTTCTAAAATAGAGTGTGGACTCCTGCATCACTCATATTACTGACATACATCATATTTCTAGACAAACCTAGAATATGTAGCACACTTGGAAGGGTTCTACTCCTCCCATATTGCAACATCAGTCGAACTCTTCCTCGTCCGACAATTTTGGTTGTCGAGTTGTCCCCCAAGAACGCATCTCCTCCTTCATATTGTTCATATTCGTAGAACCATTCTCTATGTGGTGTCATATGATAGGATGATCCATATTTGATCAACCAAACATCTTGATCCGACTGTGTATTGGTAGATGCCAGGTACACATTGCCTCCCTTATCTGGAGCCGTCTTTCTCTCAATCAAATGCTTCTCATCGGATCTTGTACTAAATTCCATTTCCTTCGACTTGCAGTCCCTTTTGTAATGCCCATATTTACCACATTTACATCATATTCTCATTGTCTGGACATGGGATTTAGATCTACCCTTCGACTTAGACTTTCTATCCGAGAATTTTCCTTTATCTATGTCAACCGGTCGACCTCTCACCACTAATGCATCTTTGGTCAATCTTTCCATGTTATTTATTCTCATTTCTTCTGACAGTAGAGATGAAACCATGTATTCTAGAGCTAATGTGGTTGAATTAATCCCTATAGGATAATACATTTCTCCTCCTTACTGATTTTAATATCCACATAACAACTGGCTTATTATGGTATTAAACGCATTTAAATGCTTAGTCACCAAATTGTCCTCATTCATCCTTAGAAGATACAATTTATTTCTAAGGAATAAATTATTTGCTAGGGATTTTGACTGGTACAAGATTCCCAACTTGTCCCATAGTTTCTTGGTCGAATATTCACTCGAGACATTCATCAACATTGAATCTGCAATACAAAGTCAAATCGTACTCCTTGCCCTTATCTCGAGTTTATCTCATTCTTCCCTTGGCATGCTTGTCTGAATGGTACCTGGACATACCACTTCCCATTGTTCTCGCTCTACGAGGAGATATTCATTTTTAAGCTTCCAAAGATCAAAATTCTGGCCATTAAATTTTTCGATCTCTATTCTCGAGCTACTTTCCATTCTTTAAGCACAAATTTAAATATATCCTACTTACGAATCTTACTGAACCTAGGGTTTAGCTCAGATATAAGGTTGTTAAACCAAGCTCTGATACCGCATATCAAGAAATGAGGACACATCCACACTAAACTTAGCAGAAGAGAGGAAGAAAGATTTAAGCTATAAAATATCTGACAAAGCAAACACATAGTACACAAATATTTTACCATAGAAACCCAAATAGGAAAACCAACATTCCTTGAGTGTCTTTCTCTCTTGTCGTCTTATTCATTCAAAATAAAAGGTTACATTCCTAGCCCTGGTCTACACCTAAGACACAATTGACATCATACCTTCTTGCTTTACACAAGAACAACCCTATAGCCAATTTGACTTACATCTACATGACCAACAACCTCTAAAACAATTTCTCTAAAGACTAACTAAAGATTCTCTTTTACAACATTACAACACACCCTATTTATAGGATTTACAGTTGGAAAAACCCTAAAATAAGGTGCCCAAAAATGGTTACATATCCACACAGATCATTGGCTACAAATCCCGTGTATCTCAGGATTTTGTTATAGTTTACTACCAAGTCGGTTTACCAGTTGACTACTAGTGAACCTCCATTCGGTCTTCAGTCGATTGCCACATGACCATCTGTCGACCTCTTGTTGGTTGACCTATTCAACTTACTGTCGTTTACTTCGACTTCGACTTTGCTTTGTCGATCCACCTCAACTTTCAACTTTAACTGAAAAGAATATAACAACCCAACATATATCTAGATCACTACTATGGTGCATTCACTTAGCCGTGTAGAATTATCATGTGTATTATTCATTTTACTCATTGAGTTAATACGATTCATGATTTCTCTCAAGCTTGTCTCTCTTTCTCTTTTCTCTCTTGCAATCTTTATGTGTTTTTTCTACTAGCTAGATTCTTCGTGACAAGTTTCCATGAAACTTCACATGGTATCAGGGTTTTGTTGCTAGGAGAAAACATATAATCATTTTATTTGTAGGTTTGGGAGGAATATGCAGTAAAAAAAAATGGAGTACTCATCGAAAATTCTTCTCATGCCACATAACTATTTCGAGTGGAAGATAAAAATTCTAGATCAACAATAGATGTAGAGGCTTGTATTGGAAGCTAAAAATTCTAGATCAACTATCGAGAAAAAATAGGTATCTCAATTGCATGGATGAGTCCTACGACCTTATCTTCATGTTTATGTCCCTCGAGCTATTGTTTCACATGGAAGCTTGTACCACTCCAAATGATATTTGGACAAAGTTGGAGGATCTCTTTGGAAAACACGATGAAATGAGAGGCCACATGATCGAGGTAGAGCCGAATTCCTTGGATTCGATAATTTTTGATAACATCCATGACTTCCTTATGAAGTTCAAGTCCCTTCTTCTTCATCTAAAGGGCACAATATTGAAAAATAAACTCAACAGAATCAGTTGATCCTTTTGATTTTGTAAAAACTTGGTCCATAGTATGTTGTGTTTGTCTCAACGTTCTATACAATGAGATTCACTTCAGGAGAAACATGGAAAATGCCAACATTGGATCAGTTTATTTAGTCCCTAAAGCATGATCAAGATAATCTCATCAAAATGGGACAATCAAGGGACCCAATGTGCATGCACTTATTTTCCATGAGAGTAGCAACACATTCAATCCGAAGACCAAATAGAAAGGAAGGGGCAAGGTGCATTCTTAACACAAGAAGGAAGGCAATTCCAAACCCCTTGATGATTCCTTTGGCGCCAAAGGTGGAAAGGGAAAGAAAGGAAATTAAAAATGTGGTTATTGCAACCACGACTATCATCCTGAATTAGCATGCATGAAAAATACAATAGATCTCATGGTGAAGGCACTTCAACAAAAAATTCTCGGGGATTGCATTCTTGAGAATGCCGAGAAAACAATAGGAGACCAACCACTGGAAAAAGAGGTAATTATCATGCTTTAATTGCTATTCATTCTTCTTCCGATGCATCGATTTTGGATTCAGGTGCATCCCATCATATGGCAGCCTCATAAAATGTTTCATCTTCTATTACTACATGCACTGGTCCTCCCATCCCCATGGAGATGATACCCCAGTTGAGGTCACTGGAAAAGGGAGAGTAGAACTCCAATATGGAAGTTTTGAGAACGTCTTGCATTTTCCAAAACTCTTTGTGAATCTACTCTTTGTTTATCAAATAACACATTCTAGCACAAGGAAAAGGGTGGAGTTTACACCTGATTCAATAACCATATATGATATGCATGATAACTCAAAGATTGATGCTGGTGAGGTAAATAACCAGTCTTGTTTGTATACATTCAGTAAGTTTATTGCTAAATTTGATCTTGCTTTACTATTGACACATGCTAATAATAATAGTAGATTACGGCACAAGAGATTTGGTCATCTAAAATTAAAATACATGCAACAACTTAGCCAATAGGGAATGGTCACAGGGTTTCCCAACATACACTTTTCCAAAAGATTTTGTCAAGGATGAGTTCTTGGAAAACATACTCAAGCGGAGTTTGAGAAAGGCAAGGTTTGGAGGGCCTCCTCTCCCTTGGAACTCATTCTCAGTGATCTAATGGGACCCTTTCCGCATCCATCCATTAGGAAGGCGAGGTATATTCTTAAATTTATTGATGATTTATCACGATACACTTGGATGTATTTTCTTAGGTAGAATTCCAAAGTTTTTGAGCATCTCAAAGACTTCAAAGTTCATGCAGAGACTGATTTTGGGAAGAATATCAAAATCCTCCACACAGACAATGGGGGGGAATATGTGAACCAAGATGTCCAACATATTTGTGCAAAGGATAGTATATAGCTGTAACATACAATACCTTACACTCCACAATATAATAGAGTAGCAGAGAGGAAGAACAAATCCCTCAAAGAGATGGCCACTTGCATGTTGCATGCAAGGTCTCTACCTTTCGAGCTTTGGGATAAAGCATTTAACTTTTCTAACTATAGTCATAATAGATCTCGTCACATATATGTCAAGGACAAGAATCCCTTTGAGGCATGGAGAGGCAACAAACAATAATTCACCCACTTCCGAATATTTGGATCATGAGTGTGGGCTTGCGTACCCTCTGAAAAGAGGAAAACATTAGATTTGCAAAGTACCACATGCATATTCATGGAAAATCCTGATGGTGTGAAGGGTTACTGATTGATTGATCCCTCAACGAACAAGCTCATTATTGAGCAAAGTTTCCAGTTTGAGGAAAGTCCCTTGCATGCACCATTGGAACCACATGTAGAGACCTCTGCACTTCCTCTTGCATCATACATTAGAGATGATGTGTTCAATCATTTAGATCATGGTTCCGATTTGAGATTCGAATCTGATTTGAAAGATGATGAGAATGCAGATGATTAACCATAGTAGATTTCCAAGTGGACATAGACGATCCTACAGGAAACATGTGACCTTGTGGGGGATCTAGCAAATCAGAGGAGGATGAGGTCGCAGTTTGAGGATCATCCTCATGCACTCACAACTATCAAACCATTGATTCCCATGCATTGGTACATGTTTCTAGCTGCAAACCCACATACATATGCAAAGGTTGCAGGGAATCCCTTTTGGGAAGCTGCTATGTAGGAGGAGTACAATTCTATCCTTGAGAACTAGACTTGGGATTTGGTTTCACTTCCTTCAGACAAGAAGCTTGTCAGATGTAGATGGGTTTATAGGACCATGAAGGTAGCAGATGGAAAGGTGAGCAGGTACAATGAAAGACTAGTTTCCAGAGGATTTCAACATATGCACATGATAGACTATGTTGATACCTTTTCTCCTGTAACAAAGATGGATTCCATTGGGTTGGCTCTTGCGATTACAGTAGCTAGGGGGTGGGAAGTTCACTAGATGGACATGGATAATGCCTTTCTTCACGGGGATCTCTTAGAGGAGATTTACATGGAGTAGCCTCAAGGGTTCATACATAACTTATCCTTAGTATGTCAACTAAAAAGGTCACTCTATGGCCTCAAGCAGGTGCCTATAGCATGGTATGAAAAGATGGGGATGCTTATTTATTTCTCAACATTTTGTTAGATGTAAATTAGATCCAAACGTTTACATGTTGAGAACTTCAGACTCCTTGCTGATATTGGTTCTATATGTTGATGACCTCCTGATCACATGAAGTTCAGCCTCAACAATTGTTGTGGTCAAAGACATTCTGCATGACAAGTTTTCTATGACAGAAGTGGGTCCACTACACTTTTTCCTTGGTCTCTAGATCAACCAAGATTCTTCTGGCATCAAGATTTCTTAGAACAAGTATGCCAAGGATCTCTTGGTTAGGTTCCACATGACCACATGCAAGTTGGAAAACACCGTTTCTATCTAGGGTACATCTTGAGGATATCGGGGATACACCATTGGTGGATAACACCTTGTATCAACAAATTATGGGGAACCTTATGTATCTCACCCACCAGATCTCTCATATGCAGTAGGGGAAATTTCTAGGTACATGCAGGAGTCAGATGAGCTACATTGGAAGGATACCAAGCACATCCTTAGATATGTTCAGGGAACCACACATTATGGGATATACTATGAAACATGTTGTGTATTGGATCTCATGGGTTTCACTGGTTCTAATTGGGCTGGTGATAGCACAGATCACAAGTCTACTTCTGGGTACGTTCTTAGTTTGGGTTTCGGTCCCATCTGTTGATTGAGAAAAAAATAGTAAGAAATTTCTTTATTGTTAGCAGAAGCCGAGTACAAAGGAGTGGTTAGTCACTATTCATACACTTTGGCTTAAAAAATTCCTCATTGAGCTTGAAATCCAGTTCCATCGTCTGACTGTCATTTGATGTGACAATTAGAAACCCAATGCAGCGGCAACAGACCAAACACATCGAGATTCATATGCATTACATCAAAGAGCTGGTACATGACAAGATCATCAATTTGCAGTACGTCGAACCGATGACATACATATTCACCATGACATTTACTAAGAAAAATTTCCACTTATTGCACGATCGTTTAGGAGTGAAGGACATATTTCCTTATCAACTGTTTTTATTCCTTATTCATTTTTCATGCATTTCACTTTGAGAGGGGGGGGGGTTCCCATGAGGTTTTCCCTCTTTCCTCCATTTTCCGTGTTCATTATTAGATGCATTGTAAAATGGGTGCCTAACATGGCCTTGGTTTCCAAGACCCATTCATCATTTACACCCTAGTAGTGTTCAGGGGGGTGTTGGAGATAATACACACTCGCCTAGGTAATTCTTTTTCTAAGGTTGATAGTCCAATTTTGAGGGAGCTTCCATAGATGGGAATATTCTTGCTTAAGAGTATTCCCCTACAAATTAGGGAACCTCCTACAAAATAGGGTGCCTTCTCTCTTCAGTTCAGAGTGAGTTACACCTCATGTAGACTAGTGGAGGCTACTCATGCATGACAACCTCAGTATTATCACCAACAGTTGCATGTTCACCTCTATTTTCTCACTAGGAGAGCACATATCTCATGCATGTGGCCAAGAGGGTGAATATATTGTGATTTCAAGTGTTTCTATCACCGCCACACGTGTGACTCAATCAACTGATGATTGCATGGACCAATTAACTAGGACTAGGTGGCATATTACTTTGGTTTCTGTTAGTGAGTGTATAGAGATCTCTATATCACTACTATGGCACATTCACTTATCCATGTAGAGTATATCATGTGCATTATTCATTTTACTCATTGATTTTATACAATTCATGCTTTCTCTCAAGCTTGTCTCTCTTGCAAGCATTATGTGATTTTTCTACTAACTAGATTCTTTGTGACAAGTTTCCACAAAACTTCACATCTACACTAGTGGTAAATCATTGTCCTTATTTTCTATTTCATTTTCATTATCATTGGGCTCATGGATACATATATCATTGGAGCTTGTTTACATCCATGAGTCAAACTTTCCTTGGTTGTCTTGAGTATGGGTCTTGGTTAAAAGTTTTGTTTTGGGGCCCTTATCACCAACTTGACCTGTTGTTGTTTCTTTTTCTCTTATCCTGACTACAAGTGTAGAATGCTTTGACCCTATGCCTTAAGTCCCACTCGTGAGTTCCATGGGTTACTTATGAAGTATGGTCCTTAAGTGATTACGGGTGTTCAACCGTGTTCTTTGACACCTCTTCAAATCCTATTTAAAAGGGTTTTCTTTTTGTCATGTTTATTGGCCCTAATGCTTGACTATTGCACAACCATTTGAAGACAAATTTATTATGAATATTGGGTTGAGTTTAAAAGGATATTTTGTATGCATACTATTAGTGTTTGGAAAAGAAACCTTGTTGAGTTTTTGTGAATGATTTGAAAATGAAAACAAAATTTTGATTGGTTAATGGACTATGATAGTGGTTGGAGTTTGTATGTGTTTTATTTTGATTATTTAGTCCAATGCTTTCACATAGTTTGATTCATAAATATGAATTTCTATTAAATTTTAATTCTTTAATGATTATGATAGTAATCCTTAATGATGATATGATTAGTTCATCAACTAGCATGATGAAAAACTTGTATTTGCAACTTTCATCATAAATATGAGTGGAAGCTATAGCCGCTCTTGGACTTTCCATTGGGTAAATTATCCATTTTAAGTAATTGGTATTTACCAACAAATGAATCCCAGAGGTAGGATGGATCATTGTGGTGGTTTTAGAGGATGCCATGGAGATGGCTAGAATAACCCAAGGCTTTGATTTTCTGTTCATTTCGACATTGAATTTCCCAAATTTCTTAATATATGTTGCATTAGCAACTATATTCTAACAAATCCTCCGCCTCATGCTTTAGACAATCCTACACATACCCCTCCTAAAATCAACGTAGGATGTGTCTTGGAACTTCCTTTGCCTTCTCCTCCATGTTTAGGTGATGGTTGGGGTGCTCCTCTTGAAACCTATGCCAATCCTCCTACTTCAACTATTACTGCTTTGAATGTGCCCATACTTGAAAACTTAATAAACCTACTACTACCCCAAAAATCCCTAAATCTTATGTTATCTCTTCTTCTCTTGCTATTCTCGTGGAATGTCATTGCCTCCTCCTCCCCTTGCTCTAGAAACTAAGCTTCCATTTAAGAGACCTAATATGGATCTCATAGATTTCATCATCAAAGTGCAAGTAAAGGATGGACAACAACTCGATGTTTATAAAGTGATAAATGAGTAGGGAATTCATGTTATTACCATTAATTAAGATGATGCTTTGGTAGAAATAGTTTCTTGATTAATTTTTATGGATTGTTTATATATTTTTTAACATGTAAATTATGACNAATTTTATATTTATTTATTAAACTAGGGCAAGACATAGCTACCCAACTACTTCTAGTTTTTCTTTTCTTTAAAAGGAGAAGGGAAGGGAAGCAAGAGATGATCACTTACACTAGTATTAAGGCTTTGCTGAAAATTTTCATGAGTTCATTGCTTTTTCATTTGAACATTATTTAAGACCTTATGATTTCTTGTGACTACACAAAGCTTGCCAGTGTAATTCTTTGTTGGGTGAAATTCAAATCCTCTTACTCGAGGCACACGAGCTTTATAGATGGTTAATTTTGGATACATGTTAGGTGCCTTAGATGATATTCATGTGTTAGCCTTTGGGTTTATTCTTTAAATACTCCTTTATCCCTTTATGAACAAAATTGCCTACATGGATTGTTTGGCTTGGTTGTAGTTAGTGTTCAATTTTATAAATGCCCAAGTGAACGCTATAGCCTACATACAAGTTTACATGCAGTTTTGGAAACACCCCAAACATGGTGTCTTGTTTTATTCAAAAATTCAATTCTTGGGATCTTCAAGCCTTCATATTTCATTGATGTACTTTGTTACAGTCATATTTGATGTACTTTGATATTTTACTCCAATTTGGAGCCCATTAAGAAACGTATAAAATTATAAAGATTTTTTATCTCTTAATTGTCAGCGTTTCAATTCTGAAGTACATTTACACCACCTTATTGTTCTGTTTATTTAAAAGAAAACATTAAAAATGAAAAATCATAAAAATAGACATGAAAAAGATCTCACTTTAGTTATTAACTTAGCAACCTAGTTTTATTTATTTCATCATTACTTTGTAGTTATGATAAATAGGCCATTAAACAAATAAAAATAAATGAGGAATGTTAGCCTACATAACCAGGGAAAGATTAGTTATACTTTCTACTCAAGGGTCCTTGATATAAAAGGCTTGTGAATGAGTTCTTTGATGCCCCAAGCTTATAAGATATGATAATGCAATCAATTCTACCTTCTCATGATTTAGATATCAATGTAATTAAATTTAGTAACATTGCATCTCATCTTTAGAGATGATCATTTGCTTTTCCTTTCAAATGATCAATTATTTGTTGTAAGATACATACATAACATTAGATAGAGGAGTTAAGCATCATGTTCCATGCTACCCTTTCACTAGCATAACCTCATGAGTGTGTTCACATATGTTCAATGCCCAGTGATCAATTTGGACATCAACACATATCAAGGATCAATTAACAATCAAGTGCACCTTAATGGACTACAAAGTTATATAACAGTAACTCAAGTTGTGTTCGATGTCATTGGCACCCTCCGTGAACTTGCCATTTGTCAGTGGAAGCACATACACCTACAACCCATCACATTTGTCAAAGTAGAAGCAAAAATATTAGAAGTATTCTATCATTTCCACCACCTCACAAATGTCATAGCGACTCTAACCCTTTCAACCATGCTTTCCCATCAATGTATATTTACCACAATCAATGTTGACTCTATTCTAAATCTCATTGACTCAATAGGAAATCAAACAACTCTCCCACCTTCATTGCATCATAGTCCACTTATTTTGTCCACCATGTTAATTTCCTTTAATGGAAGAGACTATTTTATAGTTCATATTAGTTCTACTGCCAAATTGGCATTGTCCCCACATCACCTACCATTGTGTCATATCATTCCTAGTATTTAGTAATTTCATACCACTTGGACCCCATGTCACTTGTCATGGTTAACCCCATCCCCAAAATTCCATCATATGAAGCCTTAACTAATGCTTGATTGTACCTCAATGTAGTACAAAGCTATTCAGTAGTCACTCAAGATGTGGGCGATGTAGAAAAAAGTGTTTCTTCATTGACACTCTCTACGAGTTAAGACCTCTGGCCATCCACCTCTGCTAGAAATAGAGAAGGGAGAATTTTTTTGGGGATGTTCCACAAAAATCTTTGCTAGGTATTGTTTTCTAGCTTGTAGAGGGTAATATCAAAATTTCTTTCTGTTTTTATCATTTCATTTATTTCCTCTCGATAGGTTTTTGTTCTAGTTGCATGTACATTTTCTATAACATTGGAGTTTTGTCCTGTTATAAACTAGTCTATTGTTTCCTCTTTCGGTACTTCATACATGCATGGTCTGATCGTCTCTTTTTTCCCTTGAATCGTAGTGAACTACATTTAGTCATTTTTGTTGTTTCATACTCTTTTAACTATGTAAATGTTGGAGGATTTTCATTGGGATATCTGAAGGACTCTTAGAGTTTTTCCATGACATTTGTTCATTTCTTAAATGGTTTTTTCTTTTCTACTTTTTGATACTATGTTAGGCTTATTTTCTTAGGGATCCCTTGAATACTGGCCATTTTCTATTTGAGTTTGCTTCTTTTTCTGCTTGCCATAATGCTTTTGGGGTAAAAGGTGGTCATCCCCATTTGTCATCCCATTATATATCGATACCTTTCTAATGTCTATATTGGGCCTTGATTTGCTTTCTCAATCATCCTTAGAGCTACCCTTATGCCTTCTTTTATCATGTCCATTTTTTTGGTTCTTTATTTCTTCTTCTCTAATGTCCATGGGGTTCATTTGATGACTCATTAGAGGATTTTGATTTAGTTTCTTCTAATGGTTTTGATTATTATTCTGGCTTGGGTTCTAACTATTTTAGTTCTCAAATCTAGTCTAACCCTCTATTATTCTAGCTTGGGTTCTAGCCATTTTAGTTCTCAAATCTAGTCTAACCCTCTATTTTGATGGGTTGTTCCTATCTTCTCTTCTTAATAGGGTTTGGTTCAATATCCATTTAAATGTGGGCAATCCTTATTAGTGGCATGGTTATGTTAACTCGATTTCTTACAAAAATACATAATTTAAAAACCTTTCTTTAATAAAAATATAACTAAATTAATAGAAAACAAAAAATTATTGGTTTTTTTATTTTTTTTTACACACAAGAGTTGACTATAAAATACCAGTAAAATTATATACAAACATATTTTCAATTATTTGTATGAACTTTATAGTTTTCTTAAAACTAGATTTGGAAAATATACATGTAAAGTGTGTAAAAAGTCAATAATTTATGATAAAACAATAATTATCATTATAACATTTTAATGAAGAAATTCAATGGAAATANAATTTTATATTTATTTATTAAACTAGGGCAAGACATAGCTACCCAACTACTTCTAGTTTTTCTTTTCTTTAAAAGGAGAAGGGAAGGGAAGCAAGAGATGATCACTTACACTAGTATTAAGGCTTTGCTGAAAATTTTCATGAGTTCATTGCTTTTTCATTTGAACATTATTTAAGACCTTATGATTTCTTGTGACTACACAAAGCTTGCCAGTGTAATTCTTTGTTGGGTGAAATTCAAATCCTCTTACTCGAGGCACACGAGCTTTATAGATGGTTAATTTTGGATACATGTTAGGTGCCTTAGATGATATTCATGTGTTAGCCTTTGGGTTTATTCTTTAAATACTCCTTTATCCCTTTATGAACAAAATTGCCTACATGGATTGTTTGGCTTGGTTGTAGTTAGTGTTCAATTTTATAAATGCCCAAGTGAACGCTATAGCCTACATACAAGTTTACATGCAGTTTTGGAAACACCCCAAACATGGTGTCTTGTTTTATTCAAAAATTCAATTCTTGGGATCTTCAAGCCTTCATATTTCATTGATGTACTTTGTTACAGTCATATTTGATGTACTTTGATATTTTACTCCAATTTGGAGCCCATTAAGAAACGTATAAAATTATAAAGATTTTTTATCTCTTAATTGTCAGCGTTTCAATTCTGAAGTACATTTACACCACCTTATTGTTCTGTTTATTTAAAAGAAAACATTAAAAATGAAAAATCATAAAAATAGACATGAAAAAGATCTCACTTTAGTTATTAACTTAGCAACCTAGTTTTATTTATTTCATCATTACTTTGTAGTTATGATAAATAGGCCATTAAACAAATAAAAATAAATGAGGAATGTTAGCCTACATAACCAGGGAAAGATTAGTTATACTTTCTACTCAAGGGTCCTTGATATAAAAGGCTTGTGAATGAGTTCTTTGATGCCCCAAGCTTATAAGATATGATAATGCAATCAATTCTACCTTCTCATGATTTAGATATCAATGTAATTAAATTTAGTAACATTGCATCTCATCTTTAGAGATGATCATTTTCTTTTCCTTTCAAATGATCAATTATTTGTTGTAAGATACATACATAACATTAGATAGAGGAGTTAAGCATCAGGTTCCATGCTACCCTTTCACTAGCATAACCTCATGAGTGTGTTCACATATGTTCAATGCCCAATGATCAATTTGGACATCAACACATATCAAGGATCAATTAACAATCAAGTGCACCTTAATGGACTACAAAGTTATATAAATGTAACTCAAGTTGTGTTCGATGTCATTGGCACCCTCTGTGAACTTGCCATTTGTCAATGGAAGCACATACACCTACAACCCATCACATTTGTCAAAGTAGAAGCAAAAATATTAGAAGTATTCTATCATTTCCACCACCTCACAAATGTCATAGCGACTCTAACCCTTTCAACCATGCTTTCCCATCAATGTATATTTACCACAATCAATGTTGACTCTATTCTAAATCTCATTGACTCAATAGGAAATCAAACAACTCTCCCACCTTCATTGCATCATAGTCCACTTATTTTGTCCACCATGTTAATTTCCTTTAATGGAAGAGACTATTTTATAGTTCATATTAGTTCTACTGCCAAATTGGCATTGTCCCCACATCACCTACCATTGTGTCATATCATTCCTAGTATTTAGTAATTTCATACCACTTGGACCCCATGTCACTTGTCATGGTTAACCCCATCCCCAAAATTCCATCATATGAAGCCTTAACTAATGCTTGATTGTACCTCAATGTAGTACAAAGCTATTCAGTAGTCACTCAAGATGTGGGCGATGTAGAAAAAAGTGTTTCTTCATTGACACTCTCTACGAGTTAAGACCTCTGGCCATCCACCTCTGCTAGAAATAGAGAAGGGAGAATTTTTTTGGGGATGTTCCACAAAAATCTTTGCTAGGTATTGTTTTCTAGCTTGTAGAGGGTAATATCAAAATTTCTTTCTGTTTTTATCATTTCATTTATTTCCTCTCGATAGGTTTTTGTTCTAGTTGCATGTACATTTTCTATAACATTGGAGTTTTGTCCTGTTATAAACTAGTCTATTGTTTCCTCTTTCGGTACTTCATACATGCATGGTCTGATCGTCTCTTTTTTCCCTTGAATCGTAGTGAACTACATTTAGTCATTTTTGTTGTTTCATACTCTTTTAACTATGTAAATGTTGGAGGATTTTCATTGGGATATCTGAAGGACTCTTAGAGTTTTTCCATGACATTTGTTCATTTCTTAAATGGTTTTTTCTTTTCTACTTTTTGATACTATGTTAGGCTTATTTTCTTAGGGATCCCTTGAATACTGGCCATTTTCTATTTGAGTTTGCTTCTTTTTCTGCTTGCCATAATGCTTTTGGGGTAAAAGGTGGTCATCCCCATTTGTCATCCCATTATATATCGATACCTTTCTAATGTCTATATTGGGCCTTGATTTGCTTTCTCAATCATCCTTAGAGCTACCCTTATGCCTTCTTTTATCATGTCCATTTTTTTGGTTCTTTATTTCTTCTTCTCTAATGTCCATGGGGTTCATTTGATGACTCATTAGAGGATTTTGATTTAGTTTCTTCTAATGGTTTTGATTATTATTCTGGCTTGGGTTCTAACTATTTTAGTTCTCAAATCTAGTCTAACCCTCTATTATTCTAGCTTGGGTTCTAGCCATTTTAGTTCTCAAATCTAGTCTAACCCTCTATTTTGATGGGTTGTTCCTATCTTCTCTTCTTAATAGGGTTTGGTTCAATATCCATTTAAATGTGGGCAATCCTTATTAGTGGCATGGTTATGTTAACTCGATTTCTTACAAAAATACATAATTTAAAAACCTTTCTTTAATAAAAATATAACTAAATTAATAGAAAACAAAAAATTATTGGTTTTTTTATTTTTTTTTACACACAAGAGTTGACTATAAAATACCAGTAAAATTATATACAAACATATTTTCAATTATTTGTATGAACTTTATAGTTTTCTTAAAACTAGATTTGGAAAATATACATGTAAAGTGTGTAAAAAGTCAATAATTTATGATAAAACAATAATTATCATTATAACATTTTAATGAAGAAATTCAATGGAAATA
>JZKD02S0216034.1:0-12319 GCA_000966675.3 Picea glauca
ATATTCTATCTCGTTTAATCTATTTTATAAGAGTGTAAAAGTGTCAAAAGTATTTGTAAATGAAGATCGTATTTGAAAGATCAAATGAAAGTAAGAAGAGTAGTTTAAAAGATAAAAGAATCACGAAGGAAATAAAATGAGTTATAATTAGAAAAAGAAAAGTTATGGTTAAGGATAGAGATAAAAAAGATAATAATAAATAATAAATATGAATTTGGGACATTATGAATCCTTTTTAGATTTGGAATTTTTATGACTTTTAATGGAGTAAAAGTTTTATGTTAAGTTGGATTTTAAGTGAAATTGATATTATATTGTTTGTTAAAACTTGAGAGGATGAAGAATTCAAGGTCCCTAACATAGACGGATTTGTCTTATGATCACTATGTAATAATGGATCCTAACATAGAAGACTTTGGGGATTAGCATGTTACATAAAGAAGAACATTATTCCTCATATTAGGCTTCACAAGAAATACCCTTTCAATAATTACATGTGGATGGAGAATTAAAATATTAATGCTAAGAATATTTATATACCCATTTGTTATTTTACGCATATTAATTCTACCTTCTATAAGAAAAACAATCTAGATAAAAAATTTCCTTGTAATGACTTAGAGCAAATATTTGCAATTTGAGAAATGAAGGTAGCCTCCTATTGCTAAGAGACATTAATGATAGAACAAGAACTGACCAAGCTATTATCTTAAGAAACTATTCCAACCCTAATCCTCTATTGCTAGATGAGGGCCTTGTTTTAGCTAGCAGATACAAAATAAACTTTAAAGACTTGGTTGAGTTTGAGCTGATCAAGATCTATAGTTCTCAAGATCTAATAATTTCCCATGGTTTAATGAAGTGGTTGAAATCCAACCAAATGACTTGTATGAATGGGATTGGTAGCAATGTTATAGATTATGTGATATATGATATCCCCATACACTACCAAATAGTATGTTTTGACATCTTAAATGACCATGAAACTGACTAGGATCATATACCTTTAACCCTAACTCTAAACTTTTCCATGCACAAAATCCTCATAGAAGAGAATTATGATAACCAAAATCACTTGATATTTGAAAAAAATAAAACTTATATTTTTTTAAAGGATTTAAATAATGAATTGAATATCTTATCAATTAAAGACAATATTCAAGACCTCTATTGTAATTTTACAACAACCCTCTCTAGTTCCATTTATAGGTTCTTTATCAAGATGTAAGGTAAAAAGGAAAATAGAATGGACAACCATTGGTATCATAAAGAGTGTAATATTTCTATAAAATCCACTAGGGATGATTCTAATGAATCCCTAAAATTCAACAAGATAAATAGGTACAAATCCCTAGTTAAAATGAGAAAAAGTATACTATATAAATAGACATCAAGAGAATCTTTTACACCTCTCTAACCTAGATCCTAATAAATTTCTGAGGAAAATATTAACTCATAAAAATAAAAAAACAATATGATTCCTTTGAGGGGACTAGAAGTCATACCTTAAAAATATTTATGAGTCCCTTAATGTTGTGGACAACATTCAAACCCTTTCTACAGAGGAAGGTGTTTTTTATTTAGAATACATAGAGTTTGGGGTTAAGCATCTCACAAAAGGGAATATACGGACATAGAAAACTACCAAGCAAAAACAATAAATATTGGAGGGCATATCCTCATCCCTTACATTCATAAACTCTTCAATTTAGCAGTTAAGTAGGGTTTCCCTAAACCCTAGACTCAAAGCCTCATTGTTCCTATTTTCAAAATAAGGGATAAAAACAATCCATGTAATTAAAGTACCATTATTATTATCCCTCATTTAGATAATTTATATGGAATTATTCTAGAAAAAATATTAGTATAGGGCTAGAAATCCATGGAATAAGAGTTAAAGGCTACGCTGGATTTAGGAGATATCATTCAACCGAGAACCACCTTGTTACATTAGGATCATTGTGAAAGAGTGTCACAGTAATAAAATCAATCTTTTGTGTTACTTTGTTGACTTCAGAAAATAACTTGACATAGTTCCTATAACAACTTTTGGAATTATAGATTGGAAGAGCTAAAAGTCCCTTTTGAGTTGAGAGTTGTTGTGATGATATTATATGAAAATGCTATTTCCAATTTTAATAACATTGAGTATTGGTTGAAAGAAATTGATTGTAATATAGGAGTTAAGAAAGGATGGTCCATGTCCCCTACCCTTTTTATCATATACATCAACAAGTAAGACTATTTTTTGGAAGAAGCAAGATGTGTTGGCTTGTCTCTAGCTAGAATTTTCATCATCCTTATTCCTTATGGTGGAAATAATGTTCTTATGGTGAGCTACTAAAAAATCTCAAGGATTTTTTCTCTAGTATGAGTATGACCATTAACACTTACAAAACAAAGGTTATGGCAATCAAATCCAAAAATATCACTTACATTAATTTCATGTATGAAAATAGTAGCTTGGAGGAACTGGATTCATACAAATATCTCAGAAGTTATCTTCATCACAAGATTAACTAGAACTATAGAATTGAGAAAAGGATAAATGGAGGGTGGAAATATTATTATGGACTTGAAAATATTTTTTAAACAATGGACCTTTTGCTTTGGGATAAGAAAAAAATACTCTTTGAGATTCTCATCACTCTCGTTATCTTATATGGTTATGAGGTTTCAACATCTCTACAGAATCATGGAGAAATACAGATCTAATCCAGAAGAATTTTATAACTTATAATATTAAAATTAAAGGAAATACTGCCTATCATATCCTTCTCATAGAAGCAAGTCTTCCCCCCTTTAAGAACATGATTGTGACTAGGTACTTAACATACAAGACCAATATAAACAACATGGAATACAAGAGGCTTCCTAAGTTTTGTTCAAACTCCAAACAATTCACCTTCGGTTCAAGCAGAGTTGGCATAAAGATGCCAAGTATAGGCTGAATAATTGGGGTATCAAGGAAGAGGTCATTGTTCAAAGTAACAATAATATTAAAAATATTGTTACGTCTAAATTTAAGGAGAAATTGTGGTGTGATTAAGAATTAGAGGATAAGAGAAAATGAAGATATTACAAGGAGGTGATCAACCCTAATCTAAAAGATCAAAAGTATATCTTTGTTTTAACTAGCATAAAGAAGAAAACCAACAATGCTAAAGTAAAAACAAACTCCTACAATATCCATAGTGAAATAGGGCATTGGGAAATTCCTAAAACATCACGGATCAAAACAATTTTTCATCCTGGTGACACTAAGAGGATTGAATATGAAAATAACTTTCTCTTAGAATGTCCTATGTACACCCACATTAAATCTCAATTTCAAAATAGTTTTTACAATGTTGACCTTCCTAACCTTTTAATTAATCAAAATTATCATGATTTAGGAAATCTTCTCTTATATATTTTCAAGCACAAAAATAAAAATTTAAAGGAAGCCAAATAATTATTTACCCTTTTTATAATATTTGATAAACCAATATTGGTCTCAGTGGATATTAATAACTATCATCATCATCATTACAAATTTAATGTTTCCACATCCTTAAACCATATTTGGTCAACTAAGGAGTTTCATAAAAGTGTTTTCAACCTTTATTAAAGAAAATATTCTAGAATTAAACACCCAAAATTAGGTATATGAAGAGCATAGTCTAAACATGCTACAATTTGGACCTTTCCTAACCATATGTTTCTAACCATTTATGCCAAAAATCCAACTAAAAATTTATAACAATTTTTATATTTACAGATATCAATTGTTAAGAGTGCAAAATCTATGTGCATTAGGGGTTTTAAGGGCATTAAATCCATTTATGAATTCAAAAATGAAATTTGAGCAATGAAAAGTTTCAGTTCGACCAAAAATTACATATTCAGATTCTGGTGATGATTGTTGGAAAAAGTCCAAATCATATAACATTTAGACTTATCCAAATCCAAAGTGTTATGATTGTGTGGGAATATATAACTGCATGTGGGAATTGATTACTTTCCATCATCATAAGATGGTGTTAGGTTCGTAACCTTCCTAACCCCTCAAGTATATTAAATAATATAGTTTTTTATCTAATAAAGGATGACATTAGTAAATAAGGCTTATGTAATAATGTGAACATGTCTAATGTAAGAAGACTTACTAGAAGGTTCTGCCTCTAGAAATTTCTTACTCTAGAATGTCTTCTAGAAGATAGAAATAGTATAAATAGGGGTAGAAAGCATGGAAAATTTGTGTCTTGAGAATTGTTTTACACTTGATCTCTACTCTATTGGAGGTTTCCCCCTTGAAGAGGAAAGTGAACTTTGCTACCGAAATGATAAAGGTATCATTTTCAAAATCAATTATGTCATTGTGCTCTCTATTCTACTCTTTTCTACTAATAATTTTAATAACAATCTTATTTATTCTCTACGCAATAACTTATGGTATCTTACAAGTAGTATCATAGCACTTTCCTCTGCATATTTTTTAGACCCATTTTTTTTCCAGACTAGAGACGTGTACTGGCGACATCTTTAAAGAACATTGATCTATCATTCGACATGTAAAAATGAAGTTGGAGATGACTACATGAAAAAAATACAGATGGTTTCACGATTTATTTGAAACACAATATTTCACCTAGTTGGAAACCTCTGTAACCCTTGTTGGTACCCCTTTGAGTAGTACCACATTAGACAACATGTGTACACACTATACACAACCATTCACTCCCATTTACCATGAGGTATATAGGGATTCCCATAAGTATCCTAAAACTATCTATAGATATGTGAATCAACCATTTGAATGTTATATTGGCACCGAGAAGAATACTCAGGAATAATACTCTCACGTACCTACATTATCAGGTAGTGCAACTAAGGGTATGGTTGAGCGTCCTTAGTTAGAGCCCTGAGAAATTGGGTTGAGTACTATTGTTGGATCAATCAGTATGTAAGATATCTATAGCATAGGGAACACCCATTCCCATAGAAACCCTAAAAAACCTAACCCTTGCTACCATAACATAACATAACATAAATAGAAGAGAAATTTTGCAGCACAACTCTACCTCTTACATCCAGGTTGCAAAATTACTACACAATTTTAACCATTAAAATTTTGGGCATTCCATCACTGCATTCTTCTTCAAGAAACAGTATAACTCCGTAGGAGTAAACAAAATTAGTGGTCCTCCTGGAAGCCTTATTTGAGACCTATCCCATTGGATTCCTCTCTTTGCATTGATCATAGTGGTACCTCTCATTTATAAGACTTATTTTTCCATGGCCTACCCACCCTCTATGAAACCCTTATTTGGGAGCTATTCCATTGGACTCCTATATTCATAATGATTGTGATGATACCCCTCACTCATAACCACTTTCTATACAGACCCACCATCCCACTCCTTTTCCACTTGCTTTCTAGATGGCCCACACCCGCAACCAAGAACTTGGCAAGAGCCTCCTTTCCATGCACAATGCCAACAACCAAAACAAGAATGACATCAAGAACATGTTGAAAACCATGTTGTCATTGGTGTCAAAGATAGACTATGATGACAGGTCCAAGGATCGAACCAAATAGATAGAGGAAGAAAATTATTCCCCTATGAACTGATGAGTATTCAGGATGCCTGAGAATGAAGAGAACTAGCAAATGATACAACCCCATTAAAAAAAAGGAACGAAATCGAGGACGTAAAGAGTATTATGGTAGAATAATTACAGTGTGGTAAATGTAGATGGTGTAGAGTAAGCTCATGCAAGCACTGAAGGAATGAAAAACAATTATATTAGAAAGAAAGGTCTCATTTAACCAATATCAAGTGAACAATGATCACCAAATTATACCACATACACAAGAAGATTATACTTTGAAGGGTTTACAATGAAAAAGTGATTTTATGAAGTATGAATGCAAGCGGGAAAGCCTTTATCTAAATAGACCATGGAGATTAAATTCTTAAGAAGAGATCGATCGTGTAGAAATATTTAGAGTGGTGTGGTTTCATCGGAGTTTGAGCTTTTGGAGTGCTTAGCTCAGGGAATTTTGAGACACTCCGACCAAAATTAGTATGATGACCTAATCACTTGGCCATAAAACAAGGTCATATGGAAGAGGCCAATAGACCTATAATGGATAGAGACATGTTTCATACCTCATACAGTTCCATATCATTCGAAACTTGTGGAAAGGGCCATGTGTCAGACCTTGTACAATGCCATGTAGTGGTACCATTATTCAATTTTTCATAAAAGGACATCTTCCACGTCAGATTGTAGAATGAAAGAGTTCGATGATGAAGGATATTTGGAGTTAATGACAATTGTTGATATATTAGAGTCGTAGAAGGAGATAATATAGACCATTGGTCAGAGAGAAAGGCTACAGTGAGACTCTGATGGGAAAAACTCTAAGAGCCAGTGATAGCCATTGATTTGGCATGGCTAGTATATCTCCATTGTTCATCAGAGAAACAATGATAGGAGTGGGTTGTGAGTGGAGGTACTCCTATAATGAGGGAATTTGATAGTGATAGTCATAGTGAGCTAGCTCATATGCCACATCAACTGTAATTTCAGAGACACAAAATCAGCAAGGACAATGCCTTATGTCAAGTTCCTAGTAAACAAGGTATACAAACAAGGGATAGAGGAAGTGATGATGTGTCATGAAAAATTGGAAGTCAGTGTGATGTCAGGATGATAGTGTGGAAGCTAGAGTATCCCAAAGGATTAGGCATGTTGGATTTTGATTGTGCAAAATGAAATTGGGCCCTAGTTGGACATGGAGACTGTTATGAGATCGTATCAAATATGAGTACTTGATTTGAGTAGCGAGTAGATATCCACCATTCATCAGAGAGGCTTTGGTCGGAGTAGATTGTGTTACATACAACATAGGTACTCTGGAAAAGGAGCTTCAAGGAGAAATGTTGACAATAGGTTGACATGTAGGTGATATGGAATCTCAACTGTAGGTCATTGTGGGTCCCACCTGACCTTCTCATGAGAGATAGAGAGATGAGAGATCATCGTCATGAATGTTTAAGGAATGACACGATCAAAGCCATTGATTTCAAACTACGAGGACCATTGGATCTCTCAAAATATGTGTCATCGGAGAGGCTCTAGTCAAATTATAGTTTTATTATGAAGCAGACGGGTTTCGACGAATAAGACTCCAAGAGCCAACGATATCCATTGATATAATATCGGATGAATGTTTATAAATGAGGACATATTGTGTTGAGTGTACCCTAATGAGCCCGATAACAAGGATACACTTGACAGACTAGATAAAATCTAGACCAGATCTTATCATGATTGATTATTGTGGTCTAGGTGTCTGATAGGCTTGGTGGTCCCAATGAAAGGGATCAAAGATCAAGAAAGAAGATTGAGTGGAGATACATATCAAAAAATTGTGTAGATCAACGTAGGATATTTATTGGAGATCCATATCAGATGGTTGTAATCAAATGAAGAAATTATTGGATGGTTCTTGTGTGTCAAGGATATATAGTGTGTCATGTTAGATAGAGAATAGATTGATGATCATAATATTTTTAAGGATCAGATCATATAACTCCTAAGCATTAAGGTCTATGTGAATAATTGTGTGCGATGGAAGGAAGTTGAAGAGTGGTTTTCATGAAGGTTTTTGTAGCTTGATTTAATGGAGAATCGATGGACCTAGAGTCGACATGTCGAATATGGTTTGCTTGAGANTACTAGCATATAGTATGAGAGGATATCTACAATGTTGAATGAAATCCTAAATAATCAAAATCACCATTTGACAACACCAATCTTGGCTACAATAAAGGAAAGGAAATTGTCAATGAAGAAGCCTCAACCTCTTCAAAGTAGTCAAGTGAAGAAAGAACCAATAAGTACGATGATTCAATCAGAAGATTTATCAAAGTTGAATATTTCAATAGGAATGAGGAACTATATGTTCCATAGAATAAAAATTCCCCTCACAAGGACAAAATCTGGAAGATTGTCCCATCAAGATGGAATCACACAACTAGGTATAAAAACTCTTTCTTTGGCTATTGTTATTCTTGTAGTGGATTTGGTCATAAAGAAATAGATTTTCAAACAAATGTAAGAGGTGAACCTATAAGGAATAACAACAGAGACACCCATGGATACTCAAGAAGAAATTATAATTCTTTTTCCCCTTTGTTGAACTATAACATCACATGTTATAACTGCAATAATTTTGGGCATAGAGAAAAATTTGGTAGAAGTAAACTCAAGAAAATCCAGGGAAGGGAAGGCCCAACAATCATGAAAAGGAATCATAAACAAAGCAAAGATAAATCCATGTCCATGCAAGAAACACTTAATGCACAAAAGAGTAAATATAAGTGGGTTGTTGATAGTGAGTTCTCTATTCACATGACAGGATATATAACAACGTTTTTTACCTTGACGAAAAATGAGGGAAGTGTTACGTTTGGAGACAATGGTAGATAAAACATAATTGGAAAATGCACTCTCAATATTGACAATGGAATAGCTAAAGTTGAAAAGGTTCTCTGTGTTCAAAAATTGAAACATAATATTCTTAGTGTAAGAAAAATGTGTGACCAAGGACATACTCTTACCTTTGAATCTCGAGAATGCGAGATCTAGAAAAGAAAATTCAAGCAAGCTGGTTGCAAAAGAAATCAGGACCCCAAACAATGTATATATTCTAGAAGAAATTAATGGAGAAACATTCTTCATGGGGAAGATAGATGAAAGTTGGTTGTGGACTAAAATAATGGGTCATATGAACTTTGAAAACTTGGTAAAAATTAGTACCAATCAAGAAGTAAGTGTTTACAATTATTTTCCACCTGATCACTTGATGGGAATCATCTAGGGGTTAACAGTATGAAACAATAAATCATTCCAATTTTCCCTTTAGTTTGAAGTACCTTTTTTTTCTGGTCAGTAGTTTCCCCTTTATAGCTTGTGACAAGCAAGTGTTGGTCACTCCTTTTCCTCTTCCAGGTGGAGACCAGTCACTCCCTACAAGAATGCAGGGCGCGATCGGGTATGTTACTCCCTATTTAGGATAGGTTTTGCGAGATGAGATTAAACCCTAGATTATTTATGGATTGAAATCAAGAGGATTTTCAAATTGGGCATGGATATATTATCCAAACTATCCTTTGATATTATCTCTATTATCCTATAAATAATGGGGATCTCTCATGGGAAAAGGAAGAGAAAAAGGAGAAAGCAAACTTATTCTTCTAGTTTGATTATAGAGATTGGGAAAGGAACCTGGGAAAGGACTACATCAACTTATTTGATTGTAAGATGCAAATAATTTGTCCATTAATAGAATATGTACAAGATATTCCTCCTTAATTGATTGTATGTAGTTATTATAATCTTTGTACATAATTGATATTCTTATTTTATGTCACTCTATCTATTATCTATTTACACATGATTCACTTGATCTTGTGAAAGGTTTCTTTGTGTGCCTATGCTTGCAGATCCATGTTGGTAAGAGAGAAGGGAGTATTTAAGAAAGATGATAGTTAAGGATCATGCAAGGACAACCATCAGATATTTGGGTAAACTTTTCATTCCATCATTTTGTAGATTCTTTTTGTTTATAATTTAGATCTAAGAAAATATGCTACTTGCATATTTATTCTGTCTTAGGGAGGTAACTCATGTAGGGTTCATTTACCCTACAATAGACTGGAGAAATAAATGAGTAATTAATTGTTGTTTAGTTAGTTTCTTCCTGAACTTTTGAATTCATACTCTCAATATATTTCCCTATTTTAGTCCTTGGTTTTTGTTTTCATTCAATCAAAAAGTCTTTTCCGAGGTTATTTGTAATTTTTCAGACCCATATATTATAGATCTATCTCAGATTTATTTGTTTTCTCACTTGCACAATCATGGGTTATCTGTTCCCATAGAGTGACCAAAACCTTGTGGTCGCTAGCTCCTCCATTGTAGGGAGTGACCAAAACCTCTTGGTCCCCATTTTCTCCATTATAGGGAGTGACCACCCTAAGAATTACATTGCTATCAATGATTGTTTCTTTATGGTCACCCTCTATCCCTCGACAGGGAGAGACCAGTGCATTGTGGTCCCTCTGTGTCCATTAACAAGATGTGACCAGTTTCTAAAATCCATTTTTTGAAGGGGCATCCTTCAAAGCCCAGATCTGTGTCTATCCTTTCTTCCACTCCTCCAGATCTCTTTCGGACATGTCCTAGCATTCATTTCTACCACATTTTTTAAAGTCATTTTGAAATCTTTCCTTTTGTGTGCCATTTCGTTTATTTGATTAAACGAACTTTTTTCTTTTGTGGGTAGGTTTTAGATCATCTAATCTCATTCCCTTGGACTTTTAAAGTGTTGATGGTAATTTTATGAAGAGAGTTCATTTGTTTTTAAAAATATTTTATGTTTTCTTCCATTGTTTAAACAAAGCCAACTCTCTTGATTTGCATCTCATCTTATAGTGTAATCTTTTTTCAAGTTATTTGAAAACCTTTTTCTACCATTGAAAGATTGAATTTTGGATTGACAACATTCTTGTGTTTGGATATTTTATTCCTTGGGCACTTGTTTTCTCCACCTTCTTTCACTTTTGATTTATTTGCAAAGTTTCATTGAATGCTTTCATTTTTATTAAAAGAAAAATAAAAATAAGGGTCTCTTTTTATATTTCATGTGGTTTGGAAAGAAGAAAACAAAATTTCCCATCCTACTTTCATAATTGGAGTGTCTTGCTACATAGTTGAAAAACCTTGTTTTTGTTTTGGATTTCGTGAACATTAAATTGATGGTTTGGTATTTCATTTTTTTTCCATTTGAAAAAAGAAAAGTGAAAGTTTCATGTTTTTTGGTGTTTACTTCCTGTAAGAAGAAAAAGATCTTCTCTCCTTCTCACAGATAGAGTTCATTGAAAGAAAAATATTCCATTTCATTATTTCTACATGATTTTGGAGTCAAGTCATCACACCATTAGTTTCACCTTCGTACACCCTTATGAGTAAAAATAGTTATTAATATCAACCAATGTGCTAAAATTAACTAGATGTTTTGGTTTTTAGTACACAAACAATAGCTTAGAGCTAGAGTCTTTGGACTAGGAAAAGTGAGTAAATTGTCCAAGACTACTACACAAGACTATAGAACACTAAATAGGGAAAAATCAAACCATCATATAGGCATAACTGGGAACCCCCTCTTACATGGGCGCTAAACACAAGGTTGCATGTGGAAGAGTGGTGAAGATTACCTCTCCAAAGCTTAAACAATTGTAGTGCAAAGAGAGTATAATCAGGGTTTTTCTTGAGTGTTAATGGTTCATTTGTTCTTGGTGCTTCGTGAATCTCAAATCCATTCAAGGTACTTACGAGTATTACTAGTCCAATTGTCTTCATTCCTCTAGAAGATATTTGGACTTTGTTATCTTTCACATACGTTCAATCTCGACTATCAATTGTACCCCCCAGAGGCTGACTATGAGTTGGTAACCCTAGTGACATTTTCTAGGTATCTATAGAGGTGATTGTGGGGGGATTCCCATGGTACCTGGGGAAAACATCGTATCACACTTTTAGTACTCTTGGAGGGTGATCCCATGAAGAAAGGTTTGATTTCACCGAGAAGGGATATTACGTGGAGGTCGGGGTAACTACTTCTCATATCTTCACTGAAAGATTGACATATTTTCTTAGGAATATCCTTCTATTTATTGTTGCTTGGTTGATTACCTACAATTTTTTTTCTATGGGTGCGATCTTTCAACATCCGTAGTTGGCCTTAGGGATCATTATTTCTATTATAGTTTCACCGTAGCCGACCAAGGTATCCAAATTTCTTGGAGAATGCAAGGGTTGGATCCCAAAGAAAATAATATTCCATATAACCTTTATAACAAAGGAACTATTAATGAAGGGGTTGCTTCTAAAATTTGGAGCACAAATCCCCCAAGTGACCAGCCTGAAGGAGTGGTAGAAACCATAGAAGAAGGTTTTACCTCTTCTACAAATCCACCTTTGACTCGCTCTTTTCGTCAACCACTCATTGAGTTTCCATCAATAAGTTATCATGATTCTTTTCTACTTACCATTTTCCATCCGATGTGTATAGTAGGTGATCTTTTGGAATGCATGCATGAACATATATCCATATAGATGGAATAATGATCCCCCAACTTGATTCTGAGATAGTCACTCTGGCAAACATTACCATTGTTAGCACCTATTCTTTGTGGGAAACGTCATTTACCCCTACTAACTTGAATCAATAGTTGGTGAGTACAAACTCTCTTCCTACATG
>JZKD02S0216100.1:0-13845 GCA_000966675.3 Picea glauca
AATATATATTTTATTTATTTAACCTAATAAATAATTTATTTTAAAATATATATTTTTATACATATATTTTCCAAATTAAATATAAAAATAAATAAACTAAAAAAAATCAAGAAATAACTATCAAAGCCTTGGTGATGGGGAAACGTATGGTATCATCTCATTGACACTTTTCATAACAGCTTGATAGTTTATATGTTTCCAAATATACTTTTCGTTCAATTTATATTTTTTTTTAATTTTTTTTATGTTATTATAATATTTTTTCTATAAAGTTTAAGGTTTAGGGCATTGTGTTAAATTATATATATATATATATATATATATATATATATATATATATATATATATATATAAGCAATCATAGAAAAAGAGTTATTTTTATTAGAAAGGAAATTATATTATGTTTTAGAGTTTATATGATTTGTGTTTAAAAATCAAAATTTAAATAAAATTGTTTTTATTTTGATTTTGATTTTATTTTAATTTAATTTGATTATAATTTAAAATTTTATTAAAATTATAAAATAATTTTTTTAATATAAAACTAAAATTTAAAAAAAATTGTAAATAATTTTTTATTTTCTTAATGTTTGATAGAACAATCTATATAAATCAATTTGATCTAAATAGAAGTTAATAATCTATCATCATACAAATATCTATTTTTTATAAAAAAAATTAAAATATATTTTTTTTCAAATATTAATTATTCAATTTTCAATTTTTGGTGAATGTTAAAGCAAATACAGCTATAGGCTTTGGTACGAATAATGTTATACTTGCTTTACTAATTGAACGATCTGTGTTGAAGGACTTTTTTAAAGTTAAGTATGAAGTGGACTTTGTAGCATACTCTTGATCAAGTCTCAGAGATTTGATCCGGGAAGAAAGATTATTTCGAAGTAGTCGAAGCCTGTAATAATGAAATTTCAAACAAGTAGGGGTGTTAACCAATATAGATGATCAGTGAACTTATTTCAAATTCTTACCGAAAGTTGCCGAATTGTACGTAGTTGAACCGTCCTGGACGTTCTTGCTTCCAGTAACCACGGTTTTGTCCTTGCCGTCGCCAATAAACATTAAATTCGGCATCGACTTGGGAATATTGACAGTTTCCTTGTAAACTCCCGACTTCACGTAGATGATATATCTGGTACTGCTTTTCTGAGGCGCACCCTTCACGGCTTGCCCAATCGTTCGATAATTGCCGGAACCGTCTTGGGCAACCACCACGTTGGCTTGGCTGGACGTCGCCTGTAACAGTCTTCGGTCCCCCACTGACAGCCATTCTGGAAATCCGCTTTCTTCAACGCGACCGTAGTGGGAATCGAACGCGGCTTGATCGCTTGTAGACAACAGGCGTCGGTTTTTCGAGGTGGCTAGATTCTTGTACATCGAAAGGGAGTTGCTCACTAATTCCGACACATTCACAGCGGTTGACGACATGAGAACCCTAATAGGATTCGTAACAGACAATTTCATGTCATGAAAGCCATTTAAGCATGTGTCGAGGCTTGTCAAAGCTGCGCTCAGCAAGGTCGCCATATCTTTTTCGTCGTAATTACTGCTCAAGCAAACGTTGATATGCTCAGCTGAAGCTTCAAAATGCACCACACAATCTCGCCACGCAGCGCGTTCTCTGCTCTTCATTTTCTTATTTCGAAGACTCAGTGCCATGTCGTGGGCTCTCCGTGCCTTTTCCATGCTCACCCTCATTGCCAGATACATCAGACCCCGGGGCGTCGCCATTTGATTTCCGTGATAGGAAGACATCGACGACACACATCGGTCGGGGTATCGAGTCTGCGTGCAAGCTGACTTAATGACCTTGGACCGATTGTCGACGTCCCGGCCGTAGTTGAGGCAAACGGAAGGTCCGATCAACAGAAACAGGACGGCAGCAAACAGTAAAATTGTGGTAATGGCGGTTGCCGAAGATTTCCGCCTACATTTTTTCTTTTCTCGTTCATATACGCCAACATAACTATTTGAAGAGCTAGACATCTTCAAGCCAATTCAAGGCCTTCAAACCACTTGAATTGCAGATTTTTTATTCAGAAACCAGAGATTATAGCAGAGACTTAGATGAATTGAATTGGGTTTTTCTTTCAGGACTAGCACGCAATACTCTTATAAGGCAGAGAAAGGAAGTAACAGGTTCTCAGCGGATGGAATGAATTGTCTTGTTCCTCACGTCTTGCACCGAATACGCTTATAGAATACGAATTTTGTACGTATCATCTGAGAAGTTTTCATTATTACATGTTCGAAATCGGTAGGCTGTCTGCCTCAAATTAATGTTTGTAATGTTGGCGTCCTAATCTTCAAGAATACTTGCGCAATACATGTTAGCTCCATTGTCAACCCAGAAACTATGCTCACATGGAATTCTTAACTTCGTCGAACAATTCTTTAACCTTTCAGATTATGACAGAAGAAAGTCGTCAGTTTTCCGTGTTGAACTTCTTATTATAATTATTTTTAGGTTGTAGAGATCCAGCTATTGAACACTCAATGCATTTAAAAAACCCGTACTAGTGTTCGGTTGCCTATGAAATCCGCAACAATTTTGCTTGATTTAATCATTCCATTTTGTCAACAAAGAGGTGTACATGTGTCTAACCGCAGCTTAAAAACAGTAAAAACGCATCTCTTCGTTCGATGCAACGTTTAAAAACCTGCAAATTAAAAATCTTACTCAGGTAAGGAAATTAAAAGTCTCGAGAGCAGATAATTGATAATTTCTTTTGTCAGGAACCACTGGATTCCCGTAAAGACATACAATCCATTGCGTGCCGTAATGTAACATGTCTTTGATAACGCAAAGCGAGTCATACATTCCAGAACAAAAGCTTACGTATATAGTATAACTTCGATACATGCAAGTTCGTTTGTGTATATAACCTGCAATTCTGTAACAACCTCCATATTCTCCATATTGGTCAGTGAATTCTCCAATTATTACCGTACTATACTTTTAAATTGGGCTCAACCTTATCTTTGAGTGGTTCAAACATTGAAAAGATTTCGACGTATTAACAAGATGAACCTGAAAGATAACTCAACCTTTATTTTTGAGAAGTTGAAATATTGAAAAGTTTCATTAGTGTTGTTTTACACATCGATACCATTTAAACACTGGAGAATTCACTTTATCAAAGCTCATATATGGAAGTTATTCTTCCTCCAATTTGATTTATCTAACTTTTTCCAATTTGATTTATCTGGTTGATAAGTATGGTATGAATTGATATCATATAGGAAGAGAAGAGGTTTCATTTTTTTGTATTGCACTTGTTTCATAGTTGAGTAAAGCATCCAAAGAGTGGGATTTGAGACTAATATAGGTAGGAAGAAGAGTATGCATTATTCATTGAGGCTATAGAGTCATAGGCAACTCCATAATAAGTTCCCCCTTTCTTTGTATTTACATTTTTATAACCTAAGAAAGGACATAAAAGCATAGGCCTAGCCTTCCACCTAGATTTTCTCCCATATTAGATTTCCCAAGATAAATATTGTGTTCAATGAATAGTGTATATATTTATCTCTTCTTTCATTTTTATATTTATTTTCATAAATGTGAGCAATATAATAGTAATAATCAAATAAATTGCATAATCCAAGATTTTTGAATATTATAAAACCTACTTTTATTATATATATATATATATATATATATATATATATCCATGGTCGCTTCAATATCACTATCTAAAATCCTATTGGAATGAAACAAATAAAAGTAGATTTATGAAATGAGAGAGAAGAAACAATAAATTTTCATGGTAAAAACTCTAGGTGAGCTAGGTGGGGAAACATCTATGTAAGAAAGGCCTTCTATTCTTGATATAACTCTCTGAATCACAATTGCTAGAGCACACACATGTATGAAGTTCAAATAGGATCCATATAACTTTCAAGCATATGAATCAGCTAGCCTAAGGACCATAGGGTAAAGGTTAATGATCAATACCATAAGCCACCCTCCACCCACTCAAAACCAATTGCCACTTAAACTTGGACCATTGGTCAAAAGCCACAATCAAGATTGGAGATCAACCAATACATAAAGGTTGATGATATGCTCATCAAGAATAAGTAGTGGATAATAAAAACCTATGATTGTAGTTAATATTTAGCTAAAAGACAAGTCACCACCAAATAAATGCCCCACAAATGTGTTATAATGATCATCATTATGACATTAAATAAAAAAATTAATCCACTAAACAACATTAGAACACATTCTATCATCTCTAACACTTTGAGTGGTTCTTCTAAGAATAATGGACACAACTTACCAAATATGATCTCGTACCAAAGAGATATGAATTTTTCATGTATGTACTAATACAAAGTATTTTTACTTCCACATATCCTTGACAAGATACATGAAAAGGATGTAACGATGGATTTCATGACTGACCCATCCCCAAGAAGGCAGTGGGAGCAAAAAATATTTTCATTAAATATGATAGCATATGAAATTGAGATGCTTAACCATCCAAAATATGATGGAACATTATGACAGATACATTCAAAATGATTGAAATTATGTCAATCCTGTTACGGGATGAACAATTAAAGAGCATCTAAAACATAACGACACCCAATATTCTTGTAAATAAGTGCATTCCCTTTCTTCATAAAATCTTCTCATAAACATGATTGTGTTGGCTATGGGTTTCTTGAGATGGATGACAGGGATGGAGCTACTTTGGTGCTTCCAAAAAAATCTTTTCACCTTGCCACCAACTATTTGTAACTTAGACTAGACTCCTCTTCTTCCTAAAATTATCTATGAATGTCCAATTCAACAATACCTAGGATGGTCAAAGTTTGTAAATAGTGTATGAAGCAATAGGTATCCCCACATGTAAATATATTTGTTTTTCATGAGTGTTGGCCGTGCTAATAAGCCATTGTATCAAATCTCAAAATATATTTGTTTTTCATGAGTGTTAGCCATGTTAATAAGCCATTGTATCACATTTAAGAAATAGAACAATTCTTCTCTAACTCTTATGTTATGTAATTGTGTCATGCAAACCATGTAGTTCATCTAGGACTAGTCATATTCCACCCCACTACTAGCATCATTCCACACGTTGGAGGTGGTTGGGCTTGTTAGTACATTACAAGCAAGTTCCTATATGTCCTAACTAATGTTAGGGAATTGTGTCAATGAAGCATTTGATTTTAATCTTACAAGCTAGATGTGATTTTCCTACCTTCTTCTTCCCATTTCCACCTTTATTCATTCATTCCAATGTATCTATACTTATATAAATATCATTCACAAAAACAAAATGGGTTATTTGGTTACATTAAATCAAATATTTAAGATAATCATGTGAGGGATGTAGGAGGAGGACCTTGTTAGGTACCAGGTGTATTATAAATAACATAAAACAAAAATATAGTAACAATTACCACTGAACAACAAAATGTAGACAACCAAAATACCATAGATGATACATTTCTTGATAGAAATTAATGTTCACTTCCCTCTTCGAGGGGAAAACCTCCAGTAGAGAAGTGTTCTATTACAATAATTCCCGAGACAAAACTTTCTGATGCCTCCTACTCTTATTTATACTAATTCTATCTTCTAAGGAAAATTCCAGAGGAAGATCTTTCTAGAAGCAGAAGCTTCTATTAGGTCTTCTTACATTAGACTTGTTCACATTATTAAATAGGCCTTATTAACTATTTTTGTTCATTATTACATGGAAAATATATCATTCTACCTATGTGAGGGGTTGGCGAGGTTGGGTCCCTAACGTGCCCCCCCCCTTGAAGAACAACCTTGTCCTCAAGGATTAAGATGAGGAAATTGTTGTAGAATGGTGGTTGGCTCCCAGGTGGTCTGGAGTTGTATCTTTCCACTGAAATAACACTCCCTTGATGATTCATTGATGGAAATGACACTCTCGTTGGTTCAAGAGTGCTTATGGTTGCAACCAAATGGAACCTTTTTCATCCAACTCAAGGAGACTGTTTTGAGTTTAGCAATTAGTTCCAATCACCTTATTTAAGCATGAGATGTGAAAAACATGATGGATCTTAGAATGATTGGGCATAGCTAATTGGTAGGCCATGGGCTCCACTCACTTGAGAATTGTATAAAGACCATAAAATTTGGGAGAAAGTTTCTAACAATGTTTATCTTTGAGTGAATTTTTCTTATAAGGTTGCAGATGAAGAAAAACTTAGTCCCCTTCAACAAAATGATGTTTAAAACGACTCTGATCTTCTTGTTTCTTCATGCGATTATGAGCCATGAACAAATTTTCTTAGAGGGTACAAATAATGGCTGCTTGGATTGTAAGCTTGTTGTCAACCTCATGAACCTTGGAGACACTTGGCATGTATTAGAAAAGGATGGTGGATTTTTCCCATAGACTGCTTCAAAAGGAGTTATACACGTAGAAATATGGTAAGATGTGTTGTACCACCATTCAACTAGGGGTAACCCCTAGGCCCACTAATTTTTGTATTGGATGCAAGACACCACAAATATGTTTCCAAACACTTGTTGAAAACTTCAGTTTGGCCATCAGTCTAGAATGATAGGAAGTGATGAGAATTGTATTGGGTTCCCTAGAGCCTGAACAATTATTACCAAAAATTGTTGGTGAAATTTGGATCTCGGAAAGAAGCAATAGAATGAGGCATGCGATGAAATTTGAATATATTATCCATAAAAACTTGAGACACTTTGGATGCAGTGAATGGGTATTGAAGAGAACATAAATGAACATATTTGGAAGGATGATCTACTACCACCGTGAGGACTAACTTATTGCCTAATTTAGGTAGGCCAACAATGAAATCCATAGAAATATCCCTCTAAATAACAGGGGAATCAAAAGCGGTTGGAGTGTGTCTGGAGCTTTGAATCTTTCTCCCTTATTGCATTGACATATTTCACTTTCATCAACAAAGGTGCAGACGTCATGTTTCATATCGTCCCATAAAAAACAATGTTTGACCCGCTCATAGGTTTTGGTAAACCTAGAATTCCTAGATGTGCATGAAGCATGGAGCTCAAAAAGCATCGTGGATTTAAGTTGTGACTATTTACTTAAACACAGATGGCCTTTGTAGCGAAGATCTTCATTGTGCGAAGAGAACCCTCGAGAAGCTTGAGAATGGTGTTGCAATTGTTGGATCATGGGAGAAAGTTTGGGGTCTTGCAACCATTCCTGGAAAATGGCTTGGAGCCAATATGTTACAATGAAGAAGAGAGAAAAGAGGGCCACTTCTTCTTCATACTTCCTAGAAATAACATCAACAACCACATTGTTTTTTTCTTTCTTGTAAATGATCTCATAATCATATCCAAATAGCTTGGTCACCCATTTCTGTTTCTCTAGAGATGAAATTCATTGTTCAAGAAAATATTTGAGGTTTTGATGATCAATTTTAATTTGAAAGAATTGCCCCAATAGATAAGGATGTCAGAGATCCACGACATGCAGAATAGCCAACATTTGCTTTTCATAGATTGAATAGCCCAAGTGTCTCTCTAGAAGTTGTTTTCTAGTGAAATCCAAAGGCCTACCATCTTGCATGAGGATTTCCCCAATTCCTTTTCTTGAAGTATCACATTCCAGACCAAAAGTGTTGGTGAAGTTGTAAAGTTCTAGGATATGAGTTGTTCACATGGTCTCTTTCAAGGTGTAGAAGGATTGATCAATGACTAGAGTCCAATTGAAAGAATTATTTTTAAGGGGAGTAGTGAGAGGTGCTGCATTTTTTCCATAATTATGAACAAACTTGCGATAATAGCCCATTAAACTCATTAAACCATGCAATATATTAAGAGTTTTAGGGCGAGACCAATCCTTCATAGCTTCAATTCTCTTAGGATCCACCTGTATGTCATCCTTGCTGATAATATCACCCAAATACTCTACTTTAGAGGCTCCAAAGGAACATTTAGACTATTTGAGGAAATGTTTGTGCCAAGAGTAGATGGAGAACTTGATCCAAATGGGAAAGATGGGATTTCCAAGTTTTATTATAGATGAGAATATCATCAAAGAAAACTAATACAAAATGATAGAGGAAAGGACGAAAGACATGATTCATGAGACTCTAGAAATTCGAGGGAGCAATACACAGGCCAATGGGAATGACCAATGACTCATAGTGACCCTCATGGGTTCTAAATGTAGTCTTGGGAATGTATTCCTCTTTCATATGTATCTGGTGGTATCCAGAATGGAGATCAAGTTTAGTAAATTATCGAGCACCGCTCAATTCATACAACAAATCATTAATGATAGGAATGGGAGATTTATTTTTCATGGTGAGTTTGTTGAGGGTGAGAAATTATGGACACATGCGCTAAATTCCTTCTTTATTGAGTACCATGACCACATGAGAAGAATATGGGCTGGTACTAGGACATATATCACCCACTTCAAGAAATTCTTGTTGGATTACTGAGAGGGGGGGTGGATCAATAATAGAGCAATTTAATCCCTTTTAACCATATAATCCAAGTGTTATGTCAATGTAGCATTATCATCCAATAACTACATAGTAAATAAACAATGAATAAATGAACAATCATACACAGTACACCAGTGTTTTACGTGGAAATCCAAAGCGGGAGAAAACCACATAATGATTTTTTTATATGTCTTGACGAATTACATTCATTGGAAGCACCAAATTCCTTTGTTTTCCAGCTACAACTGGAAGGAGGCTCCAACCTCCTAGTTTCTCAGGATACAACCTGAGGGAAGCTCCAACTCCCCAATTCTCTGGATACAACCAGAAGGAGGCTACAACCCCTTATGTTCTCTAGCTATGACTGAAAGGTGGCTACAACCACCTATTATTGCCCCGTCAAACTGCCCTAATGTATACGTAGAATTATGGAGCCACTTTCACACTATCTCTATGACATATACTATTCTAAACCTATACCAATCAACCTGCACCAAACAACCTATACCAATAACCTGAACCACGCATCAACCATGCATCAACTTGTACCTCAATCTGTTATCAACTTATACCACAAATAAGTGCATCAACCATGCACCAACATGTACCTCAACTTGTACCATGAACAAGTGCATCAACCATGCACCAAACTTGTACAAATAACATGTCACAACAACTTGTCCAAACAACCTATCACAACAACCTATCTCATCAATCTTACCAAACCAATAGGATCTACTCACCAAGATCAATCACCAAGACAACTCTCAAATATGTGCATCAACCAAGCATAACACAACAACTCATAATCATCACCAATATCAATATGTGCTTCTAATAATATACCAATACAAGTATGCTACATCATCCATAAACCAGGTGTCAACAATACTACTAACAAGTGCCTCCAACAATGTACCAAGTATGTACCAAACATGTATCAACTACTCATAAATTATGACTCATCAATATATACCAACATAATCAACTATACACCTCATGTATGTGCCAACCCATCAACTACTTGTCTCAACCATGTACCCAACATGTACCTCAACCAAAATCCCTCATCAATTTCATCATCCAAATCTGATTTGTAACTATGTAATAGACCTGGTGTATATGATCACATACCTGCAAACCTTCCTTAACTTTAACAACAATAGACTAGCATTTTCATCAAACTTTCCTTTAGTCTCACATGACTAGTTTTGGATTAGTCAACAACCCTAACTGGAAATAATCATAACTATGTACCTGTAATGAATAAAGATATGAAAATAGTACATAATGTTATTCAATGTGTTTTATGCAATTATTCCAGGTGACGCTACTTGGAACCTCTCAAAAACGGCGTTATAGAAAAAATGGCATACCTTGTTGAATTCTGGCTTATTCTAGATATCGAACTTGTAGAGCGTGCTCCGCACGGAATATTTGTTGTATGGATCTGAAAATTTTACACAGTGTAATACAGATTGTACTATAACCAAAAAATTAGGTCTTACTTAATTTGGATATGTTATGAAGAAGTTATGATTTTTTTACCCAAAACACCTATTTTAGACTAGTTTTGGGACTAGCCACAAACCCTATTTTCCACAGAGTGTAACTCCAAAACTACAATGACCACAACCTAAAATGGTACCACAAATACTTGGATATGTTTTCTCAATGGACTCTCAATTTCACGGTCTGAATCATTCTAGAAAAAAAAGTTATTGCGAAAATGGTGAGATGATTTGTAAATAACATACCTTAGAAAGTATCATCGAAAGATTTTACCCTCCCTTGAATTTCGGCCTTCTTTACTTCACTTTCTCTCTGAAATTCGACTTAGATATCCTTTGGTTACCTCAGTCACCTGTAGATATTCAATATTTTCAAGTGTGATATAAAATGAGAGAGCCTTGCCTCTTATTTATACTTTCATGTAGCTTCCTCAAGGGGTTACCTTTTAACCATCTTAACTCACTTTCGTTATTTTAGGGTTAACCAACTTCTAACAACTTGTCCAATTAGTAATTTATCCATTAAATTTATTATTTAAATAATTTATTTTGTATCCATTTTGACTTATAATACACTCATCACTTTACTTTACCTCAAGGGGCTACCTTCTAACCATCTTAAACAACTTTCCTTGTTTTAGGGCTAACCCACTTCTAACCACTTGTCAACTTAGTAATTTCTCCATTAAATTTATTATTTAAACAATTTATTTTGTATTCACTTTGAATTATAGTACACTCATCACTTCACTTTATTATTTACCTTCTAAAAATCTCTTAAACCACTTTGACTATTTTGACCTTTTGGGGCTTCTAGATGACTCATGAGGGTTCTCCAACTTCACATGGCCATAACTCTCTAATCGTGAGGAGTTATGTGATGTTCCACATACCACTGGAAATGGCATGAAATGAAATATCCATATAGAATAGTATTACCTACAGATATATCAAAACTCATACCATTATCCATCAAACAAACTTGGGTCCATTACACAAACCTGGGTTCTCCAACTTCACATGGCCATAACTCTCTAGTCGTGAGGAGTTATGTGACGTTCCACATACCACTGGAAATGGAATGACATTTGATATCCATATAGAATAGTATTACCTTCAAATATATTAAAAATAATACCATTATACATGAAACAACCTTGGGTCCATTACCCAAACCTTTGTGCTACCAGAATTCACTACCAGACTTTCTCCAAGGGTTGACATCAATCACTAAGGATTGAAATCAATCTACAATATCACTCCCCATTGGTTGACATCAATGAACACCAACAATCCATACCAACTATCCATCAACCTAAGCCAACTATTTGACAATTCTTGAATAACATTTTCAATTTGATTCTTCTAGGAAAAAGGATGATGATAAGGGAGAACATTAGGAAGAAGGATGCTCAGGACTAGAGGAATGGAATGATCATGAATACCAAGGGAAGAGAGACGTCCATGGGGAGTGGTGAAAATAACTTGGTGTTGGGAGAGAATAGATAGAAGGTCAAAGGGTGTTTCAACTCCTTGAATGACCTTTTTGAGGAGATTTTCAATGCAATGGGAACTGGTAATGATAGAATGACCTTTTTAAGGATATTTTCTATGCAATGGGAACTGATTATCTAGGGGATCATGTTTTGATGCCTTGGAACTAATATTGTTATCCCTCTTGTTGGAATTGAATGTTTAATTCCTTAAAATCCATGAGGATGAGGCCCATAGTGCATAACCATTAAACACCGAGCATAATGTCACACACTCCCATGTCAATAGAAAATAAATGATATTTTAGGTGGTACTGACCAATTTGTAGGCGCACATTTTCACAACACCCACCAAATTTCATGAAACCATAATTCACAATCATGGTTTGAAAATTGTTGATGGAACATATATTACAATAGATTTCCTTATAAATGAGACATTGAATAAAATTATGGGTGTTACCAATGTCAATAAGGATTGTGCCTTTCCCATGCTTAATGTATCTAATGAGCTTGAGGGCTTGCAGAGAATATAATGTAGTGAGGGAATGTAGTGAAATAAATGGTTCAACTTCTAGTGGATCAATGATTAGATTAGTATCATCTGTTGGGGGTAGCTCTTCCACAAGGGAAGCTTCATCCTCCTCATTAGAGACATCCTTAGAAATGGCCATAAAACACTTTTGTTCCTTACACTTATTCCCGAGAAAATATTTGTCATCACAATTATAGAAAATACCCTTGAGTTGGAATTCATCCATTTCTTCCTGAGTAAATTTATGGATCTTGAGAGGGGTGGCATGAGGGGTAGGATTGGTAAGTCGAGGGAAGGGAAGAAAATAGGGTTTTCTGTTCTGAGAAAAGACAACTTGTTTTTCTTTTTTTCGCACATTTGGTATCTTTCAACCAAGTCTAGGGATGATCCATGAAGACTTGGGTGTGGATTTCATCCTTTAGTCCATTGATAAAACATTACCTGAAGAAGGCATCTTTCATGCCCTCCTTTCTGAAAGGCAAGTGCTCGAAGGAGGTTATAGAGTCTTGCACTATGCCATATTATTTCAACTTGGTCAAATGACCTAAATAGTGGTTGTCTATGTAAACACATTCATAAAGATCTACAACAAATTGGGTCCAATAAACATACCCCTAACGTGAATTTTTACACAATTTCCACTATTGCCAGTGTTTAGGATCCAAATAGAGAACAACATAACTGATTTTGGCTAACTAATCAGTAATGCCATGCAAATAAAAATAATTCTCCATTTGAGTGACCCAACCCATGGGATTGGATCCATCAAATTTATTGACCTCAATGTGGCAAACACATGGGTCACGATGAAAGGCGTAGGAATGGAATTCCATAGTATGGGAGGAATCAACACCATCTACTTAGGAGGGTTTTTCAAGGAAGCAAATTTTCTAGGATTGATTCAACAACTGGGTGATAGTGGCATTGACGGTGCAAATTTGATGTCAAATTTGTCTTCTAATTGGTTAAATTGGTTGTCAACTTTAGAAATTTGAGTCTCGACTTATCCGTAAAAATGGTCAAACTAGGCCTTGTTCTATTTAATTTAGGCCTGCAATTCTTGGGTGTGAGTGGTGGCCATGTGAAAAGTTGGGGTGCTTGGAATGGGTAGTGGGTCCACTGAAAAATGTCGGATATGTGATATATATCACTGCGATAAGGGTGAAAAGGGAAATCCAATGTGATAGGTTTCAAATAAGGATGCCATGAAGGGTGGGTGAGACCATAGAAAACAAAAAGGATTATAAATGATAGGTACCAGGGAGAAAAGGTGAATTCAATGGGATAGGTCGCAAATAAGGGTGTTGGGAAGGGGGTAGGGTCCACAAAAAAAATTCATAAAAATGATAGGTACCATAGTGATCAGGGTGAAGAGAGGTACCCAATGGGATAAGTCCCAATCAAGTGCACCAATGGGACCACTATACTTTTTTTTTTACTCCTATAGAATTAGACTCCAACTTGAAGAATACTTTAGTGATGAAGTGCCAAAATTGTTAACAGGAAAAATTCTATAGGAATTTCACAACTAAAATGCAGAAGGCAAGGTTGCATGGAAATAGATCTTGTTAGTTCTTTTGTTGTTGTGTTTCTTTCACAAGGGTTACGATTTATAGGGTTCATACATACAAGTGTTTTCCTTCTGCTATAAATCTCTGATATATGTACTGAGTCAAATAGTAGTACTTGACCCAATATCATAGGGAAACAACTAAGGAGGCTTAACCATACCCTTAACTGTACTACCCAATTACCTCGGTACTAGAGAGTATATTCTCGAGTGATGTTCTCGGTGTCACTATAGCAGTCAGTTAGTTGATCAAATTTTTTAGAGTTGGTT
>JZKD02S0216100.1:13895-34939 GCA_000966675.3 Picea glauca
GCAAGTGCTCGAAGGAGGTTATAGAGTCTTGCACTATGCCATATTATTTCAACTTGGTCAAATGACCTAAATAGTGGTTGTCTATGTAAACACATTCATAAAGATCTACAACAAACTGGGTACAATAAACATACCCCTAATGTGTATTTTTACACAATTTCCACTATTGCCAGTGTTTAGGATCCAGATAGAGAACAACATAACTGATTTTGGCTAACTCATCAGTAATGCCATGCAAATAAAAATAATTCTCCATTTGAGTGACCCAACCCATGGGATTGGATCCATCAAATTTATTGACCTCAATGTGGGGAACACATGGTTCACAATGAAAGGCGTTGGAATGGAATTCCATAGTATGGGAGGAATCAACACCATCTACTTGGGATGGTTTTTCAAGGAAGCAAATTTCCTAGGATCGATTCAACAACTGGGTGATAGTGGCATTGACAGTGTCAAATTTGATGTCAAATTTGTCTTCTAATTAGTTAAATTGGTTGTCAACTTTAGAAATTTGAGTCTCGACTTATCCATAAAAATGGTCAAACTAGGCCTTGTTCTGTTTAGATTAGGCTTGCAATTCTTGGGTGCGAGTGGTGGCCATGTGAAAAGTTGGGGTGCCTGGAATGGGTAGTGGGTCCACTGAAAAATGTCAGATAGGTGATATATATCACTGTGATAAGGGTGACAAGGGAAATCCAATGTGATAGGTTTCAAATAAGGATGTCATGAAGGGTGGGTGAGACCATAGAAAACAAAAAGGATTATAAATGATAGGTACCAGGGAGAAAAGGTGAATTCAATGGGATAGTTCGCAAATAAGGGTGTTGGGAAGGGGGTAGGGTCCACAAAAAAAATTCATAAAAATGATAGGTACCATAGTGATTAGGGTGAAGAGAGGTACCCAATGGGATAAGTCCCAATCAAGTGCACCAATGGGACCACTATACTTTTTTCTTTGCTCCTATAGAGTTAGACTCCAACTTGAAGAATACTTTAGTGATGAAGTGCCAAAATTGTTAATAGGAAAAATTCTATAGGAATTTCACAACTAAAATGCAGAAGGCAAGGTTGCATGGAAATAGATCTTGTTATTTCTTTTGTTGTTGTGTTTCGTTCACAAGGGTTAAGATTTATAGGGTTCATACATACAAGTGTTTTCCTTCTGCTATAAATCTTTGATATATGTACTGAGTCAAATAGTAGTACTTGACCCAATATCATAGGGAAACAACTAAGGAGGCTTAACCATACCCTTAAATGTACTACCCGATTACCTCGGTACTAGAGAGTATATTCTCGAGTGATGTTCTCGGTGTCACTATAGAAGTCAATTAGTTGATCAAATTGTTTAGAGTTGGTTTCAAGAGACCCATGGGACTTCTCATATACCTAACAGTACATGGGAGTGATGGCCATGTATAGATCTGTCTGATGATGTACTAATCGAACCATACCAATAGGGGTTACAGAGGTTTCCAACACGGTAAAAAATTTGTTTCTAATTAACCCTACGAGACCATCTATTTTTCCTACATGTAGTCTTCCCACCACAGTTCTACACATTGAACAACATATATCTATGCTATAAAGATGCTAAAATTACACTTCTCTACCCTGAAATTGTTTTGCCTTAGTTTCCCCATAGAAACATTCTCTCATACCACTTGTTAGGTACCGGATGTATTATAAATAGTATAAAATATAAATATAACAACAATTACTAGTGGAACAACAAAATGTAGAGAGAAAAAACACCATAAATGATACCTTTATTGATAGAAATCAAAGTTCACTTGCCTCTTCGAGGAGGTAACCTCTAGTAGAGAAGCACTCTATTACAATAATTTTGAAGACAAAACTTTCTCGTTCCTCCTACTCTTATTTATACTAATTCTATCTTCTAAGGAACATTCTAGAGGAAGATCTTTCTAGAAGTAGAAGGTTAGATTAGGTATTCTTACATTAGACTTCTTCACATTATTAAATATGCATTATTAACTAATGTCATCCTTTACTACATGGAAATTATATTATTCTACCTACATGTGGGGCTAGCGAGGTTAGGTCCCTAGAATACCTTATGGACTACATGTCGAATGGGGAGGAAGAAGTTTTTATTTTTGTCTTCAAAACTGGAGATGAACTTTGTGTCTAATGAATTAAGTTTGAAATTTCAGAGATATGTAAAGTCAAAATGTCTCTAACTTGTACTCCTTATTTAATACCTAGTAAACCTAAACCATGATGTGGTAAGGGGGTCTATTATGAAAATTTTTACCCTATCGAGACTATAGGAGAAAGGATCTTGGATTTGGTTGACGAGTCTTGTTAGGTTGTCTTTTACAATTTCAGGGTTCTGTAGGTGTCATCATACCTAATTCAAATCCTATTGGATGTTGTAATTTTAAACAAGGTTCTTATGTTAAGGAGGATTAGAGAATTTATGATGATGGAGGTATGAGGTATTCTAGTGCATGAAACATGATAGCATGTGAAGGGAGTATGAGCTCCAATCCATATTCATGTCTTCAAGAGAAGGTATCAATATAATATAATATTAGTATGATTGTGTAAAGTTTCAAATGTGTTGGTATCCTATTCCACCACAAAGGAAGGATATTATTTACTTATTGGTGACAAAATAGGGTTAGGAAATCGAAGATTGGAAGAATTAGTTGGAGGCTCCCAAGGAAGAAAGAAAGGAAGGATTGATCAAATTGTGAAGATGATGTCATGAAGGAATAAAAGGTGTGTGAGGGTTAAATGAGAGAAGTTAAAAATGGTTTTGGATGAATACATAATAATATAAGAGATGGAAGATTTGAGTAAGAAAGCACTAATGCCTAGATTTTACAACAAGGTTGTTTTTAAGGAATCTTTTTGAAATTGGAGTTATATGGCGTGCAAATAAAGTTTAAGGTATATGCTTACTTTCATGTTATAACTAAAGGTTGGTTTTTGTTTAAATTAAAGTCTAGGTTGGAATTCAAAAGGATCATGAAAAGTAAATGGTTCTGGGGTTTGTCCTTCTTGGCCTTTAGATGTTGGAATTTGGGCTTTGACACCAAAATAGAGAATAAAACGTTGAAACATATTTGGGATCTACTTCCATAGTTACCATTATAATTATTGAGAAAAGTGATGTTACTAGAAGTTGGTAATAGGTTATGGAATTTCATAGATATGGAAGAGAATATTTTCTTGAAGACTAACCGAGTGATAGAGATGATTCTTGTTGACATAGACCTATGTGAAGGGATTCTCTATGTCATGGAAATTGAGACGGGGAAATAGAAATATAGAAAATTCTTAGACTATTGGAAAATTGCTTTGAGGTGCAGGATGTCATGCTCATGGGAACTTGGTGAAGCATTGTCCTTGTATTTGGAGAAAATGGGAATTACGCAAGGTAGCAAAGACCTTTCAAGGATTATGGAGGCTAATTGAAGGGAAATAACCTCTAAAAGTTAATATTGATTTAGGAATGGGTATAAGGAGGGTATGAAGGGGAATAAAGGATGTGAAAATAATTTGGAGAAGTGAAAGAATTTGGTACACATGGATGAAGAGAAAATATGAAAAGGAATGGAAAGAGTGGAAGAATAGGATAATAGGATAGAGAAATAACTCAAAATGATTGATACCTCAAAGTTAAAATATGGGGTGTAGTGTGTGGATCCATGAAGTTGGGTTATATTTTTTGGCAAGTGGAGCATGCAGAAACAATCTCTATTCAACCTTTATTGATGAATAATGTTTAATCCATCAATTGAGGAAATTTTAACCTTAATATAGGTAAAACCTTGATAATGAGTTTTAAACAATGATCAAGGGTTTATGTAAAAAAGACCCTGATTGAGAGCTAACGTACATGCCCTTGATGAAGGTATTTTAAAACCCTCAATAGAGGGATTAAAAGTATAGAATCCTTGCCTATTTTTGCAAGCTTTCATGGAACTACAACTTCCTAGAGATGAAATCCCTTCATATCTTATGTAGAATGTGGTGGAATTAATTTATAGAGATTCATCATTGAATCTTTTATCCAATGGAATATAATTTCTCACTTTCATTTTCATAGAATATGTTTTAATTTTTTTTTCTCCCTAGTAATGACGCTCCCTAGAGAAAAATAATATATTTTGGTTCCATGTGGATATTTACTCTTCAAAAGGGTATTTTGAGTTTTTTGTTTTACAAAAATAGGAGAAAAGAACATATTGGAGAAAAATGTGTATAAAAATAGATTAAAATATTAATTAGTCACCATAGAAAAATAAAAAATAAAAATTAATTTTCCAATTTATTTTTAAAGTGAGATACACTACATTCACATATAATTGTTCTTTGAAAATTATATATTGAAGACTGAATTAGTTGTCATGAACACAAATCACGTGTTAATGTCTATGAAAAATTGTGAGAGAAAACATATAATTACATGAAAATATGACACATTAAATGAAATTAATATTTTTAAAACAAAATATTATTACAAAGATAACAGATAACACTATTCTCTATAAGTAATTGTTTTTTTACTACACATCAAAATTCAAAATGCATATATGTGTTTCAAGATATTTAGTTTTCCAATTTTCATTACTACCTTCACTAGAAGGTGAAACACATCTTCATGGATTCACTTAACATTGAGTAGAATTAAATAAATTCTTTGAATTGCATGTCTAAGGTAGGATTTCAATATAAAAATATTCTCTCACTCTAATTATATTAAGAATATTCCAAAAAAGAACTTTAGTGAGGCCTTCATTCCTAAGACTAAGAAGGAGGCTATCGAAAACTCACCCTATGAAATTTGTGACAGTGGAAGTAATTTTCCATATGAGGAAGGAGCTTAGTGAGGCCTTCATTCCTAAGACTAAGAAGGAGGGCATCGAAAAATCACCCTATGAAATTTGTGATAGTGGAAGTAATTTTCCATATGAGGAAGGAGCTGAGGTGAATATAATGCTTAGAAATGTGGTTGGAAATTAATTTCTTCTAAGGTTATTAAAACAACGAAACAAAGAGTTTTTCTATTCTACTAGTTGCCATTTTTAGTCCCTGCCCTTCGGGCTAGAGGGACTATAGTAAACGGTTTGGTCTTCTTCTATTAGTTCTACATGAAAACTAATGCATTTTAACCAAAGTTTTGAGTGCTTTATACAATTTCCCATATCATATTTGATTTTTGATCCAAACTTTCCACTTTGACTTCTTATTTGGCCTCTTCCTGAGGCCAAAGGAGAAGATATGCAAAGTATTTGGTTTGAAACTTGGTAAATGATAATTAGGTTAAAGCATGCATGCTTTGAGGTGAACAAATGTTATCTTTGGAGATAGCATTAGTTCATTAACATTAATTTTTTATGTGCTTAACCCATATTTATAACATAGACATTTTGCCCGCCCTTTGTTAGGTGTCCAATCGTACCGTGCACACTAGATTCCATGCAGAATTCATGTCTACTAGACAAGGTTGAGTGCCATGCAAAACCTTCATACTTATTCTTTTTACCTGATAAGCCATATTCTGGTCAGGCCCCTTACCATGGACCAAATCATACCTTCATACTTATTCTTTTTACCTGATAGGCCATATTCTGGTCAGGCCCCTTACCATGGACCAAATCATATCACCAGGGCCACTTTCAGTCTGGCCTTCCCTCTGCTGCACTGTCAGCCTTGAAGTTTCCTTTCACATTCTCATTCTAAGTATAGATGTTGCCTTTCACTTGTTCTTACGCTATAACTACTTCCCTCAGTTGCACTGTCAACCTTGAAGTTTCCTTTCACGTTCTCGTTCTCAGTCTAGATGTTGCCTTTCACTTGTTCTTGTGCTATAGCTGAATCCCCAAGCTTCCTACCTGAGCAAGTTAGCAGTTTGATCTTTGTGAAGCATGCCTCCCTTGTAGAGATTAACAAGATTCGAACTGCGGATCTCACTAAGAGAGATTTCAAAGGAAGTGAAGTTGGCATTCAGACCGAGATCCAGAGGAAGCGTCCTAGTGACGGATGTGTGCAACAAGATGTGGAAGAGGTTTTTCGGGGTGACACTACCTGATGGCATCGAGCCCGTCAATTTATTAATGTAGAGCCAACCATTCACAAGGGTGCAAGCACATGAGATGAAACAATAACTGAAAGAATGCATACATGAAACAATTCCAAAGGTTTACTTTTTACATTTAGGTTCAAATTAACTATTCCAAGCTTCCACATAATCAATAAACCATGCTTACTGAAGCTGTGCTGATTAAATCAATGTACTCAGATTTGAGCGAGGCAATTGATGTGTACGGCTCCAGTGATTCTATGAAAACAAATTGTATTTGATTAAACATTATATTTTACATTTTAGCATGTTATAGATGTTTTGACTAATCTCTTTCTTCTAATTTGCGTTTAATTTTTTAGCTTTACATACTGGTTGGACGAATGTTAAAAGACAAACCAATTAAATTTGGAGGAATAGACATTGTACTCCGACCGTGAAATCCAAATCATGTGCTATTGTTTGTACGCTATTTACATATTTGAATCTGTCTGATTGGAATCTCCACCAATAATTATTATTCCTCAACTAGAACATGCCTGGACTTCTTATTTGCATTGACATAGATTTGCTTGTAAAATATCTATATTGATAAAAACATCAAGCTAATTGGTAAATTTGGTTGAATCGGATTTGTTAATCCAAACTCATATAGAATGAAAAATACTTTTAAGTTTACCCTTCTAATATATGACCATGCATTCTTGCTCAGAACTCTTAGTTTTTATGATTGCATTAGGCTTGATCAACTCATCAACAAAATTATAATGTGTCCTTTTTCTTAGGACTGGAACTAGTTTCAAGTTTAGGATATTACTACTTCTTACAAGAATCATGTTATCCATTCCAAAAAGACTGCCTAAAGAATATGCATAGTTATTAATCCAGTAAAGAAGAACTACAAATCAACTCTTGTTGACTTACCTCTGTTATCCTAAAAACATAATTGAAAATCAATTACTTGAACAACCTAGAAAAAGCTTTGTGTTCCTGTTCGCGCTTGTCAACAATCTGAAAATCAAATTACCCTTTTAATAAGATCAATAATTAACATGAATCTTGTCTAAGGAATGTAGTTGTGAGATGATTTTTCCATCAACTGAACATAAAATTTCAGATTATTAATCCATAGTTGTACTTGTGCATATTTCCTTCGATTTCATTAACAAGGTACATATAAAATCATACTTTCTTCTTTGCAGTTGCCATCTCCTTCTTAATGCCCACTGCAAAGGAAATACAAATTGGTGAGACAATGTAATAACTGCTACACTATTTATGCTATGCTCATAAAAGTTTTAATTCAACAATAGGTAAAAACATGCAAATGTTATACAATGGATATAACCTACCATAAATGATGCATTTTAGTGGAAAAAAAGGACAAATGAAATTACCATCATTGGGTGCAAATTGCAAAGCTCTTGTAAATATTGAAACAACAACCTCCACATCATTCAGGACCATATGTGCCTGAAAAACCAAACATAAGCTAAAATCATTACAACAAACATCCTCCAGAAATAGAGAACCTACCAAATAAAGAACTTGCATATTCAAGAGTGTCCCAATCCAGCTTCTCCAACATCACCAGGTTCGAGACATTGCAAGGGATTTCTCCATACTATACACCTTCTCGCTCAAAGGCCTATTTACAGGAACAAGAACACTCCTAGATCGCTTTGCACAGATTTGCTGCTGCATTAAACATCACCTGGGATTGAACCTGGGCCATGAGCCACAAGCCAAACCAAGTGTAGAGCGATGCATGGATAGGATACATGCAAACTACATGTGTACTAGGTGTAGACCACTACATGCCATGCAATGCACATAGCAAGAGTTTAAAAAATTTGCAAGCTCATTGTTCAATTTATTTTTTATTTAATGTAGTTGGCTCTTCAATATTCTTTATAACATATGCAAGCAGTCAATGTGTTTAACACACAATTAAATTGAATAATTAACAATTATTAAAAAAAACGGATATTAAAAATACCGTCATTAAATTGAATAAACTGATCTTTTTTGAACTTTCATTAGCACTGTTTCACACATTCCCATTTCACAAGATTTTGGGGTTGCTGCTTCTCCTTCTGTAGTTTTTTCTTGCTCGTGGAAAAATTGATTTTTTCAGTCCTCAAATCTACGTTCCTGGGTGCCTCGGTCAAATTGCAACTGATCTCTCTGTGCATTTTTTCAATCCATGAGAATGATTGTTATTATACTTCTTCTGGTTTGGATTTTTGATGTAATTTAAAAAAAAAATGTGTATGTAATACTGCAGACTTTTGTTCATCGCTCAATGGGACCCTCCCATACCTGGAATGTGAAGCATTAATGGCCACTCAAAGGGTATTTAAGTGAACTTTGGATCTCTGCAACCACTACCATGTCAAGGCAACCACCCGTGTGCAGAGAACTGAGACAAAGGTTAGCATTTTGTACATGATATGCGAAGCTGTGGAGGAGTTAAAATCAACTATTCTTGTTATGGGAAGTAGTGGATATTATTCTTTTATCAGGTTAAAAATCAACCCATTGTGTTTAATATTAGGCCAGATTCAATTTAATTTCATGAAAGGGGATGAAATTGTTTTTTCTATCTATGCTTAAAAAGTTTAAATTGATGATCATATGTAGAGCAATCAAGGGCAACGTGATGGAATATTGTTGTAAGCATGCATCCTGTGTAGTTATAGTGGTGAACCCAGATATGTCAAAGGGATTGTATGGTGGCACCGAGTACTGATTAGGTTTAATGTTATTCATCCAGATTAGGCACAACAATTTTTGTTGCATCTTGTAGATCATTCCATTAATGACTCGTCTGTATCATCCAGGAGAGACTATCTCAACACTAAGAACCAAAGAATTTTATATGGAGGAAAAAACCTAATGATAATGGATATTACAGAAAATTGAGCTTTCAATTTTTAAATTTAGATTTGATTTGAGATATAATCGCCATTCTATTAGATTTTGCATGTTATTTCTTGGTGCCTGGGTGGCATGCTCTGCCTCTGCTATTTTCTTGTTTGTATACAATTATATTTTTCAATCCTCATATAATCTACAACAATTCAGATTGGCAGATAACTTTTGTGGGTTGTTTGTTCTCCCTATGTGGTTTTTCCTTTCTTGTGGAAAAATAGAATTTTCACTCCTCCTCGATTTTACAACAGTTCTGAGGTAAATATAGCTTTTCTGAGTTGCTTGTTTTCCTTTTGTGGTTTTTACTTGCCTGTGGAAAAATATTTTCCCCGACCTCGTGGAATCTACAATGGTTTAGATCTGTAGATAGTTTTGGAAGTAGCTCAATCTTCAGTTTGATAAGAAATATTTAAGCTACAACGGACAAGATGATAAAATAAATAAATACTATTGTTACCAGTCCTATGCTAAGCTATGCAATGCTATATGTTGTGGTTCTGCTAATTCGGCTATGACTGGTATGGTGGGCAGTGACTATGCTCATTGGGGAGGTTCTATGGGATGAATTCTGGTACTGGTGATGGAACAAAAACTAACTTTGTGGCTGGATATGCTTCTTAGTAAACTACTTAATCAATGTCTTAGTCACTTGCTTAAACAACTACACAATCCATTGGATCACTTGCATAATCTACTGGATCAAAGGCTTAAACAACAACATCATTAGTGGAGAGACTGGTTCTTCAAGTGCTTAAACTAGTGGTTCTTTTGGTGCTGCTTACGTTGCTTAACACTTATATATTTCATTTGTTTGATTCTATTATGCATTAAAAGAATGCAGGATCTCGCATGGATTACTTTGTTGTTTCTTACTATCGTGTTTTGGCATTTCTAGATCAAGAGAAGTAGTAACAATGTTCCTTCTTTTGGTTGTGGTAACAAGACTAAGCTTGAATGTGCATTCTTTTGGTTGCGGTAACAAGACTAATCTCCTCTACCTTCTCGGCAGGGACTTGTTGCTATACAACCTGTCTTGTTAATCTAATAAAGAGGAAAAATAAATAAAACCTATCAAATACCATCTAATACCTTAAAATATAATGTGGCATTTAAAATATGAGGAGATTCAAGAAGCACTTGATTCAATTTGGTTCTCGGAAATATTTTATTTCTATCTAGAAAATGGAAATCTTTTATTTCTATCTAGAAAAGAGCATGAAGGGAAGTACTAAAAGGGAAAAAACAAACCATTTAAAGGGGAACTCACAAAAGGGCATGTTATTATCCTTTCCTTAAACACAAGGGTATAGGGGCTATCCCTAAAAGCAGATAACTTACACAAGGGTATAGGGGCTCCCATAAAATTGTATCCCTAAAAAACAGATAACTTAATGTAAGTCAAAGATAATATCGATTTGAAAAACTATGTATGAAGAGTAAACTATAAAATGATTTTAAATTTGATATATTTAGATTGAAATGGAAAGTTTGAGGGGCTCATTTAATAGGGTGGAATAACTCTCTATCCCTGACAAGTTCATTTGTTTTCCATGTAGGGTTGCTTATAGGGATATGATCAATGGAATTACGGAAAATCTTTTCAATCATCAATTTGTAGTGTCTTTATGATCATATAAAACTTCCCTTCTTAGATAGTATTTTCTCTTAGGATATACTTACAAAAATGTAATATAATTCTTAGTGGGGATAAAATTTAATATTACCAAAAAAAATGAGAGGTGTAAGGTTATAATGACATAAAAGGTCCATTGTAAACATATTTTTGTCTATAATATACTTTTGAAGAAATGGGCCTTTCTTATGTTTTCCCCTTAAAAATGGTTCCAACTTGGAGGAACTTAAGGATTCGAGAAGAAGGGGAATCTAAACAATGGTATAATTTCTTAGTGGTAAAAATGCTAAAGGGGAAGTGGGTAGAATCAAATCTTGGATGGGGAAGGGGGTGCATTTATTCTATTTCAAATTATGAAATATGAGAATTAGACTTTTAAGGCCTTTAATGTTTAACCCTAAATGGGAAGTGGGTAGAATCAAATCTTGGATGGGGAAGGGGGTGCATTTATTCTATTTCAAATTATGAAATATGAGAATTAGACTTTTAAGGCCTTTAATGTTTAACCCTAAATGGATTAAGATTGGAGATTTTAAGAGTATGGATAGAAAAAAGTGGAGAAGTTATGACTCTTTAAATGAAAATTCATAGATTTACTAATTTCTAGAGAGTATAAATTCAGTTTAAGTGCTAATAGTAAACTCATCAAAACAAAATTTTCAAGAAGGGATAATGAAGTCAAGGCCTAATTAAATCATTTATTTAATTAAATGTAGGAGTCATTCTTTTAGAGGAATAAAATGGGTAGCTACAATTTCCAAAGGATAAAATAGGAAGCTGTTGGAGTGGGAAGAAGTAAATTGGAGAATGAAAAGTAAGACAATTTGGTTAGGAAAAGGGGATGAGAACACTATGCTATTTTACAACTATGTAAAGAAAAAAGAAAAATATCATACCATATCATAAATGAGGAAAGAAGATGGAACAAAGTTCATAAGGTTATAAGAGGTTTTTCAACTTGGAATAAAACATTTTCAAAAGATTTACTAAGATCCAAACAAACATAACAAAGTAAATTAAAATGACACCATAATTTCATAGATTCATTGATCAGGATCACAATTAAGACATGATTGCAAAAGTATCCAACGAGGAACTAAAATCAATGTTGGAATCTTTTCAAAGGTCAACATATCTAGGGCCATATGGATGTATAATGGAATTTTACTTGGTTTTCTATGAAATGTTCAAACAAGAATTAATAAGGGTAATAGAAGTATAATAGAATTTTGAGAGAGTCATTGGATGCATTAACTCTACTTGTATAGTTGTTATCCCAAAGAACAATAATACAAAGGTATTTGAGGACTACATTTCAATATCTTTATGTAATGCAATGTACACATTAATTACAAAAATGATAACAAAAATATTAAAGAAGGTGTTTTAAGAATTAACTTCTCAAGGGAGATTTAGTTTTCTACATATTATGTAGATCCATAATGTGGTGGGAGTGGCTTAAGAAGGATTTCATTCTATAAAACAAAAAATATTTCCACCATTGGTTGTCAAATTAGACTTTTCTAAGGTGCATGACAAATTAAGTTGAATTTATCTAAGATTAATGTTAATTCATATTGGAATGAATTTTAGATGGTTAATTGGATAATGGGTTCCATGTATTCAATTTAATTTTCTCTTCTCATAAATGGGTCAGATTATAGATTCTTTACTCCAATAAGGGGCTTAAGACAATACTATAATATGTCTCCCTTTCTTTTCCTTTTGGTAGAAGACAATCTAATCAAGGAAGTTAGAAAAGGGGAGGATCTATACAAGGAACTAAAATAGGAGTTCTAACCAAGCTAAAAAGTTGATCATTTATAGTAAGAAGTATGTAGTTCTTTTCTTAAGGGAGCTTCAACCAAGGGAGGAATCGGTATGAGTAAAGAAATCCTTAGAAGGATCTACCAACTATAAGAAACAATAGTTGGAGGAATTGTTACAGGTGTACAAAGGAGTGTTCTATGATCCTAAAGGGTTACCTCCTAGGAGGGAACTAGAGCATGAGATACACTTGTTTCCTGACTCCCCATTACAAAATATTGGGTTGTATAGATAGTACTTTCTGGAAGTAGATGAAGTGAAGAAACAATTGCAGGAGCTACTATAGTAGGGAGTAATTAAACCAATAACTTCACCTTATGGGTCACCTATAATCATAGTACCCAAGAAGGATGAGACTTGGTGAATGTGTATTGACTATGGAGCTTTGAACAATATCACACTAAAGAATCAATATCCTCTACCCATGATTGATGATTTGTTGGATCAATTGCAACATTTCGAGTACCTCACCAAGTTATATCTCAAATCATGATACCATCAGGTGTGTGTTAAAGAATAAGACACCTAAAAATCCACCTTCAATATAAGGAAATATATGTATGAATGGTTGATCATGCCTTTTGGTTTATGCAATGCACTAGCTACATTTATGCAATTGATGAATGATATACTACAACCCTATTTAGATTCATTTCTAATAGTGTATTTGGATGACATATTGGTTTGGATGAACCCTATGAAGTCTAAGGCCCATTTTTCAAAGGGTCCTATAAGGACTGTGGCTAAAGAAACATCTCATCTACTTGAGTTGAACGACCCAACCTTTGGAAATTGTCACATCAATATACATACTTCTTGACATATTGAAAGAGACTAGGACAAAAGTATCATTAATGGAGGATATTGTAACTTGTCCTTCTATATGCAAAGTTCCCCTCATAAGGTTCATCATGGTATGATTTGAATATGTATAACATATTCTCCTCTCTCACACATCTACGAATGATAATGTCTGGACTAGTGTATAATAGATCCCCTTTAATCTAGGAGTATGGAGCACTCATTTTAACAATCCTTCTCCTTTCCTTGGGTGAGAAGTAATGTGGAAACTTTCTTGTATCAATTGGATATGTCTAGGAACCATGGTAAATTAGTAGATATATCAAATGGATTTTCATCTGGAAAATTTTCATCAATGGGAATATTCTCACCTTTATTATAAAGTCTAGAGAGGAAGTATTCTACCTCATTTTCCTTACCTGTTCGATACACAATGATGATGTTGAATTCCTATAGAAGAAGTAGTCATATTGTGATTCTACCATTCATAATAGGTTTGTTCATTAAGTACTTAATGGCATAGTGGCCAGTATTAATAAATACTTCATACCCTCTGATGTAGTGCCTAAATTTATTAACTGCATAGACCACTCCAAGGAACTCTTTTTCAGTCATGTTGTAATTTAATTCATCTAGAGACAAATTCCTGCTTATAAAATAAATATCATAAGTTAATATATTTTCCTTTTGACTCGGTACAATTCCTATGGTTGAATTTGATGCATTGGTCGATATATGGAATGGAAGGCTCCAATTTGGTCCTCTCAACACTAGCGTCGAGGATATTTTTTCCTTAAGTATATTAAAGGCACATTGAAATTCATTGTCCCAATAGAAGTCAACATATTTTGTAAGAAATTTGAATAGGGGTAGGGCTATCCTTGTAAATTTTTCTACAAATTGTCGATATTAGACTGCATGACCTAGGTGTTGATTTTTGTATCTCGAGGAGGTAGTCCGAAAAGAGACTAAGGTCTTAGGAATGTGGGAATATTTGTTGGCACCATATCAACCTTTCATTTAAGTGAAATTCTCCTTGAAATGAGGTTAGGGCCTCATGGGAAAGTTCATGGGATTTGTGGGTTTTGTGTTGGGGTTTCACACCCACAAAGAGGATTAAAATATTTTAATTAATTGTTGAGTTTAGAAGGGGTGCCTAAACTCACTCATTGAAATCCTATATAAGGAGAGGATAGATTGTGACAAATCTCATTGTGACATTATGAGGTTCGCATAAGTGAGTAAACACTTGTGCTAGGAGGATGGAAGTTTCAACAAGGCGATTTCTACACCTAAGAAATATGGCCTAAGGTTTTTGTTTATCTATTTTTCTATTCTTGGTAGGCAGAGACATTGCACATGTGAGGTGAGGGAGGCTGCACATGTGGAGAAGGAGAAAAGTGCAGCTAAGAGAAGAAAAATTCTCACATGTGGTATGGACCACACATGTGAGTCGTACAGGTATATAGGTTTCCTTCACATGTATATAGGTTTCCTTCACATGTGGTTCTAAGGTCTATTACACATTTTTCCTTCACAGGTTTGTCCTGAGCAGGACAAACCTGTGAAGGAAAAATGTGTAATAGACCTTAGAACCATAGGAACATGTCCATACAACATGGTGATGTCACCATGTAAGAAGGGTGACATCAACAAGTTTGCAAGTAAGAAATTGTTCCATAAATTTTGCTAAGATTTGGATTTTAGAGGACAAGGTTGTCCTCATATTTTTGGTGAATTTGTGTAAGTCGGGAAGGTTGTTTTTTCCTTCATAAATTTATGAATTTGACAAATTACAAAATAAATTTTTTTGTGTCTCAAATGTTGATTTATCTTAGAACTTGTTGTTTTCGCAGCTGGATTTTTTTGTCATAATCTCAATGTAAAATTGTTCAGTGATAATAGCAAGGGTTTATTATTTGATCACTAGGAAGTAATTTTTAGATATGATATTAGTCACATAGAATTACATGTGAAAATTGACATGTTATCAGAGCTGAGGCGTTGAAGGAAGAGACAGAGTCATCCTTTGAGACACAAATGTGCATATTATTTTGTTCTAGGCAGGTCAACATGGAGACTTGGTTGGTGGATAGTGGAGCTTGCATCATATGACATGATCATGGAAATCACTCACCATTTTGATAAAGGATAACTCACAATTGCAAGTGGAAATTGGAGATAGTTCCAAGTATGTAGTTAAAGAAGATGGAACAACTTCATTTCATCTAAAGTTCATAAATACTCTCAAGTTGAGTGAAGTGTTGTATGTACTTGGAATGAAGAAGAATCGAATTTCTATCTCTTCCATGGAGGAAAAAGAGTATGTAGTAGAATTTTTAGATGGGAAGGTTCTTTCTTGGCCAAAGGGATTGAGTCTTGATTCGACAAAATTCATTGGTACTCATGATGGAAGTCTCTACAAGATGAAATACCTCGACAATGTGCAACTCTCTATCTCGATGAAGACTTCATCTCTTCAGACTTCCATCCACATGAAGCTATCTCGTCTGTGACAAAGAACCCGAGCTGCACCCACTCCAATTTACTATGAAAATTCATTGGAAGTCCATCCCCGGAGTTGGAAACCCACCACACAACATACTACTATGAACCAAGCTCTCATCCAATCCACCAAAACTCCCAATGTGCCACACCACCAAGTTGCAATAGTCCAAAAATCCTCATATGAATGACCTACTCCATGTATCAAAGTAGAGACCATCTAACATGTTTCCACCTACAACCGTCATTGTAGCTCCCTGTCAAATACAACTCCTCAACACTACTACAACTCCCTCTCAGAGTTGTAACATTGACCTATCCAAACAAAAACAAGAAATATGCAACCAACTCTAGCAACTAAATGTCTCAAAGATGTTTCCCTTCTCTTCATATCCCAAGCTCCGATACCATGTCAATTTTCACATACAACTCTATGTGACTAATTTTCAAATATGAAAATTGCTTCCTAGTGAACTAACAGTAAAACCCTAGTTATTATTATTGAACAATTTTACATTGGAAAATTATTGACTGAAATTATATACAGTGGAAACAACAAGATCATAGATGAATAGTCAATACACATATGAGACACAAAATTTATGTTCTATGACCTTGTTAACTTCAGAAATTCTGAGGGAAAAACCATCCCTCCCAACCAATACAAATCCACCAAAATTTGAGGATAGCATTGTCCTCCAATAACCATACAAATAAAAAAACCAAACCTAAAAAAATATCTTGGAAATATCTTCTTCGCACAAATTTTTTGTAGACCACTTGTACAACCTGTTGATGTCACATGTCATCATGTACAAACTTTCTCCTTCCTAGAAAACTATGTACGAGATTGACCTTACTGCAACTCGCATACCTACGCAACTGTGCCCATTAAAACCTACATATATGTGCTTTTCCTTCCTGCAACCCACATACAAGTACATAAAACCCTTGTATGGACACCTTTGTACAATTCACTTCTCTTCCTTTAGGCCATATTTTCCACCATGCAAAATTTCCCTTTGTTGAAAACACCAAGCCACCTAACACAAGTACAAAATCACTTATGTTATCTCCATCATGTCTCCACACACTCTTACACAATATGAAATGTCAGAATGAACTTTGTCTTATTTAAACAAGTCTATAGGTTAGATTGAGAATCCCCTCCACAAAGTCAACACCAAATTAGATTTATTTTTGGGTGTGAAGCCCCATCACAAACCCACAAGGCCCATCATCAAGCCCCCAAGCCTCCAACTCAAAATCCAAGGGGGTTTTCACCAAACTGAAAGTGTGATGTGATGCCCACGATGATTCCCACATTCCCAAAACCTAGGGAATGTGAGAATACCTTCTTGAAGTGACAAAAATCAACAAGCCTTGAGATCCCTGAATCAGCTAAAGACCTTGTCCTTGGTATTCATGAAGAAGATCCATGTCCTCCTAGAATAATCATCAATGAAGGTTACATAATACTGATAACCATTCGAGTATGGAACTGACACCAGTCCACATACATATGAATGTACTTGGTAAAAGATCCATTTGGACCTACTGTCACTTCTCAGAAAACCAGCCTTGGCATTCTTTCGAAGTGCACAACCCCTACATTTACCCTGGTGCTCTACTCCAAATTTTGGAAGACTTATAACCATTTTTCTCAATCCTGGAAAGGCCTTGTAATACAAATGTCCCAAACTTCAATTCCAAATCTCACATAGATTATCATTGTCATGTACCAGGGCTTGAGATGGAAGGTCATAGTGTATGAGGTATTTGGCCCATGAGGATGAGGACACTTGTAGATATGAGTTGTGGTGGTCTATACTAGAATAGACTGAGTGTCCAACCGCATCTTGGGACTATTTCAGACGAGGACATAGGATTAGTTGTAGCATGTATAAACATGAAGTGGTTTTAGTGACTTGGATGATGGACTTGGGAAGAAGTTCATTAAATGGTTGTGAGTTATGGAAGTAAGATGCTTGTGTTAGATTCTTATGCAACAGGAACAATCGACACATGATAAGGACACAATATTTGTTCAAGAGATTCATAATGTCCGACTTAGGTATGTATGAGGAGCTTGATATGAGGACCCTGCATGTAGTATATGATATAGAGTAGTGGTATTCTGGATGGAGTCATGGGATTTGTTGCAAGTGGAGAATGTTTTATGGGTTCTAGGAGTGTGTTCTCAACCTCAACGATTGAGGAGTAGAGATATGCAGTGTGTTTCTAGGATGGACAAGTGTTATTGGATGCTGAGTTGGTGAATGCAGCATTGAGAGGCCTTCCCAGGTCTTGAGAACCTTTTGTGCAAGGGATCTATGCACGCGAGACATTTCTAGGGCATGGACATAAGATCTCACAACATTGATTTGATAAATTGTTCTTCCACAGGCTCATAGGTATCAAAAAATGTTCTGATACCACAAGAAAAAAATTAGGGCAAGATCATAATGATTAAAACCAAGAAATTCTCAATTATGTAATTCTCCATTGTTTTATCTTTATTTTTGTAGAATATTTGGTTTAGTATATGGGTATGTGATGTCTTAGATATATGTATTTCACAATTATGCTATCAATGCCACATTGATTGATATGGTTATATTATGGCAAGTGAAAGATACACAAACTGGGGCATTATGATTCTTAGGTTTATTATGTCGGTTATACATGTGTCCGACCTTTATGATTGTGATGAATGAGTTAATGGATTTTAATATGTAGACTACTACCATGAATGTATGATAATATGGTTTTGATTATCACTAGTTATAATTATGAGGTGTGGACCTTTTCACTACATATGCAACATGATGGCTTCAATTATGATTGGATATAATTATGATGCGTCATGAATAAATTGTAATATGTGGACCATTTCTATGCACATGATTGATATGTTTTATATGAAATTGTTGTGTTAACCTATGTATTAATAGGTTTTGAATAATTGAATTATTGTGAATGGATAAATGAGACATGGAATTTTATTGTAATTGAGACAAGTTCATTGTTATGTGATATCTTGCAAGCATGAGATGATCTGATAGTAGTTTTAGGTTAGAGGGTCAATGAAAACCTGAATCTCATAAGAGTCAATACCCATGTAGGTTATCACCATTATTTATAATTACAAGTTGAAGACAAAATCATACTCTAACCAAACTTATTTAACTTAATATACAACAAGGAGCTTGAGTAGATCCTTGAAAGATGATGATAGTTGAGTAAAGCCTTAGAGTAGTGTTGTGACTTTTGATACCTATTGCATTCACCCATGCGATGAGTCCTAATTCCATCCAATGAAGAGTGATGTAGTTCCCCCACTAATAAACCCATAAAAAATTGTTAAAGAATTTTTCTGGATAAACAATGTGTACATGGTTTTGAAGTGTATGTACCAGTTATACTCAAATGCAACAAATAATGCTTAAACACTCATGCATCTAACAATATTTTGAAACCATGATTGCAACTACATTAACTTTTCGATAGTGACATATAAATTACTAAAAAATCACAGTTTATGCACAAGTCCCAGAAGTGATGATTGATGCTATGCGATTCATTTCGTTGGTTTCAATCCCGTTTCTTCACCCCTGTGAGCATCGCTCGATGCAATGAGTGCTAAGTGGACTATTCAAATCATGAGAATTATTGGCCAGTTGCGACTAATACTCATGGATATGGGTCATAGATTAATGACTTACACTACGCAGTTAATCCCCAACATAATCCCTAATATGTTGCATTGCAGAAACACCTCTATGCTTAAATAATAAGAGTGAAGGGAGCTCTAACTGGGTAGTTCATAAGGCACAATACTTGCTAAGGTTTTGCAAATGGGGTAGCAAGCTAGGTGGGCTTGATTGTGGGAAAAACTCCACAGTTAAGCGTGCTTGAGCCAGAGGCATCTTGGGATGGGTGACCACCTAGGAAGTCCTGGTTACCGGGTGTAAGCCCCAGAAGTGATGATTGATGCTATGTGATTCATTTCGTTGGTTTCAATCCCATTTCTTCACCCCTGTGAGCATCACCTGATGCAATGAGTGCTAAGTGGACTATTCAAATCATGAGAATTATTGGTCAATTTCTACTAATACTCATGGATATGGGTCATAGATTAATGACTTACACTATAGAGTTAATCCCCAAAATAATATCTAATATGTTGCACTGCGGAAGCCCCTTTATGCTTAAACAATAAAACCCATTACCAAAAATAGAGAACGGAAATCAAATAGTTATCTTTCAACTACAAAAGTGCAACCAACTATAGGGGATAGATGTTCCTCCCAACCGTATGTTTTGATATCCAAATATGAGCAACAAATCACCATTGATCTAGGGCTATGAATCAAGAGAAGAGGGTGTATCTCATGGGCCAATACACTCCAACATCAAACTAGTTTTTCTACAGCTATGCCAATCCACCAATTCTCTTCCCATCAACATGCACAACCCAAGGAGTGTGATTCCTCTTCACTGCACATAGTCCCTCAGGTCTTCCCACTTCCCTCTTGGGCTCCAATATAGATTTTCTAGGATTCTATATAGTTGGGGACTCTAGGAAATGCTAGCTGCCATAAGAAAACTAACAACAATATCTCACTACTCTAGGGAAAACTCTCACATGGAAATTTCACTCTACATGCCTAACAACCCACCATTTGCATCTCTAAACAACTGCCACACATGCCCACTATGGTTGCGTTAAAGCTCCATTACTCTCCCCTCCTTTGCTTCTCCAAAAAAATGTATGTAAAAACTCACTCTCATAGCCATTCGAGTTTTCCTTTTATCCATGTAATTTGACTCTTACACTCCCCAATGTTGATTGTACGCAACCCCCATACTCTCATAACTATCGGATGTGACTTTTGACACCAACCCTCTTACATGTGTTTAATGATTGGATTTTGATACACTCAAAAGAAAATTAAAAGGTTCATACAAATAATAATTTTTAAAATGTCAGTTGAGATTAATACTTAACTCCAATTATTTCGTCCATGTCCATTTGCAATATACTTGAAATTTATTAATATTTACATATTATACATTGTATTTATATTAGATATTGCTAATCTGGGGATTAAAAAAGGAATGTTACAAGTGACTAATAAAAACAAGTCTTAGTAAAGGGACCCATGTTATGGCCACTGGAATTATTCTAAAAACCATAAGTTGAAAAGTGGAAGCTCTGATTGATAGAAAATAGATGAAGATAACTTTATAGATTTTGTATACCTATTTGTTAATATTCTT
>JZKD02S0216100.1:34989-60113 GCA_000966675.3 Picea glauca
ATATATATATATATATATATATATATATCGGTATGGATGAACCCTTCCACCATATATATATATCAAGCCGTTCTGTTTCATTCAACCATAGAAGATTGTCAGGATTACAAGCATCTCTACATCCGAATAGCATAGCAGTTGTTCTGTTTGGAGAGCAAAATATAGTATTCTCGGGGGTAAATTTGGAAGCGAAAGCACATTTTCTCTTATTTCAAACCCTAATCGAACTGTTTTTTTTTCCTCGTTTGTTTATCTGTGCCGATCCATCTCACACGCAAAGGATGTCTCGTAGTGCTACATATTCCCTATTGGTTCTGAATTTAACTTTTAGTACAACCGTAGATGACCTATATCCCCTATTCGATCCATACGGACAAGTCGTGGGCATCCATATTCCAAGAGACAGTCTAACTGGGAAGTCCCGGGGGTTTGCATTTGTCCGTTACAAATATGAAGACGAAGCTGACATAGCCATTGAACGGCTTGATGGTATGAAGTTTGATGGAAGACATATCGGGGTCCAGTACGCGAAATATGGTCCGAACGCAGAAAGAATCCACCGAGGTAGGATTAGTGCCCGCGCCAGATCGAGGAGCCGAAGCCCTCGTCGATTAAACAGGTACGAAGATAGGAGCCGAAGCCCTCGTCGACTAAACAGGTACGAAGATAGGGATTATGGCAGGCGAGATCGTGGACGCGACAGATATGAAGCTCACGGTTATCATCAAGAGGGCCATAGGGTTTATCGTCGTCGAAGCCCAAGCGGTAGCCCAAGCGGTAGACGTGAGAAGAGCCGCAGTCGCAGCAGTAGCGGATCGAACGATGAACGGAGGAGAAGATCAAACAGCAGTTCTAGTGCCCGACGAAACAATCCCACACCACAAATAGATACTATTAGTTTGTCTGGCAATTCTTAGCCAGGTTCTTCAGGAGCATCCCCTCGGAGATCCGATCATGAAGATTAGTCATGGTGCATACTCATGAGTCTAACTGGTGTCCCAACGGAAATGCTCGGTTGCACTGTTCCAAATTGTTTTAGAATTTTTTTTTATCCAGAAAAACAATATCTTTCGTACTTCACTCCTACCATGTTTGTAACTACGAACCAAAATACCCACCAGTAATTTCAAAGAACTTAGAGAAAATATTCAACTAATTATATAAATATATGTAGTGAAATGATATAAATCATTTGCATATAGACTAGCACAATAGCAAATAATTTCAAAGAACTTAGAGAAAATATTCAACTAATTATATAAATATATGTAGTGAAATGATATAAATCATTTGCATATAGACTAGCACAATAGCAAAATAGCTGCTGGTGAACGCCTAAAAGTTGAAAAGATGAAATGAATTTTTAAAAGAATATATTAAATTTTATTATTTATTAACAAATAAACTATTCGGCTTAATTTATGGTGTTAATATTTTAATTTCTGTTAATCACTTATGTGGCAATCAGTTAGCTATCAAAGTAATTTTTAAATATGATTAGGTAAATGTAAAAAAACAAACACATAAACTGATGTCTTTGTAATAGCTAGAAAGTTAATGATTGAAATCACAGCCATTTATTTTGTGTGACTACTAAGAATATTCCAGCCATATTTAATCCTGTCAATAGAAAACTTATTAAGCACTAAACCCCTATTAAATCTACCCATTGTCAATAGATGTAAGCCTTTCGACTTAATTATCATAACTCACTATTTACTTATGAGGAGTCTTGTTTACTTTCAAATCTAATTTCCATTTCAATCTACGTTATCTTCAAGTATAATTATCTATTTTATCAATACTCTATCTAAAAAGGGATTATTTATCAATACTCTATCTAAAAATGGGATTAGAAAATATTATTAAGTGATATAAAAGTTTATTAAATGAAACAATGATGCTTTACAGTTAGAGTGTGAATGAGCATTGCAAATAAAATTTTCTTTGGAAAATGTTTGTGTTTATCGAAGGGGAGTGCTTTTTGAAAAGAGATTTTGAAACTCTATTATTGATATTAATCAATAGAATTTTATAAAACATTGAGTAATAAGTTAAATATACTTAATAAAAATATTACTTGATCATTAACTCTAAATATTTTGATAAATAGTAACGAATGCAAGTTGCATATCTTCTTGTAATGAAATTGATAATATACTTTTAACTCATATGGATATACTTAATCAACTTCAACTATGAATGGATATACTTATAATAATAGGATATAATTACAATGATAAGGAAGTTAATTATGATAACTTTGTGAATTTCAGTGTATTTCTTTGATTTGTTTAATGATCTTATTAGTATACAAGTTTAATGATATCGTTTTCATGAGTGTGAAATTGTTACTTGCATTTTGGTTCTTTTCAACCTTGACATTTTGGTTATTTTCAAGACATTTTGTTTCTTCTCAACTTTAGGCATTTTGGTTTTTCTTTAGGCATTTTGGTTCTTTCTAAAGTAAAAATATATATTTCTTTAGTCTTTGATTAAATAAATATCTTTCTTTTCTAAATAAAACGGATTATTAATATGTGCTTATTGATTGCCACATTTAGGTGGATTCCATTTGATTGTGATTAATTTAGTAGTGGAATATGTCAACTGTAAAGCGTTCCATGGTTGAACTTTCATTTTTGTTTTTGTGACATTGAAGCATTTCATTGTTGATGTTTCAATTAAAGAAGACGATGCCATGTGATGCAGAAGCATCATCAACAAAACCCACGTGGAGGGACAACTCAACGCCATAGCACACCTTTTTAAATTAATTGGAATATAAAAGTTAGCGTTTTTTGTAGATCCTTTTTGAACGAATGATTGAAGAAGAGCAAAACGCTTAGAAACTGAATGATCATGAGAGGTCTGGGAGTTTCACTCTCAGTCTTGAATGTAACGGAGCTTGAGTAGTTGTTAGTTGTTACTTCGATAGGAGAGGTAGTCAGAGGGAACCCTAGGAACCTTCCTATATATGTAGGTGAAGGGCATGCCCAAATGAGGCTTCTGGAGGAGTATTGTTATTGAATAGGAGGTAGAATAGTTTATTTTGAGAGAAATGAGACTCTATTACAGTCCAACCCACACATATTGCAATCAGACATTCATCTTAATAGAAAGAAAGCAATTTTTCCTGCATATGAACTTTTTGTGTGTTTATGTGTATCGAATGAATGATATCTGTATGTGTTTTTGAATTCATGTTGTAGATGTATGAGTTAGATTTGAGGAGGACACGTTGTAGAAGATCTACCATTTCAGATAAATCCACTCCAGAAGAAGGAGGAGGCCGTTGAACAAGAAATTCAGAAGGTCGGAGAGCTGGAGTTCATGTGGGTCATTCGTTCGTTGAGGATAGGCTTCAAAAAATCTTCCACTTTGGAAGATAGCCACTTCAGGAAGGAGAAGGCGCAGGAGTTTGAAACTCCTGAGGCCGAAGGGCTGAAGAGAACCACAGTCGTTGATCTGTGAGGAATACGCATCGACACATCATCATCTCTAGGTAAAATCACTTCGGGAGAAGGTGAACAATTGAGAATTTAAACTCCCTAAGCTCGAAAGGTGAAATTGATCATAGCCATTGATTTGAGAGGAGGACACACGTCGATAGATTGAGAGATCAGGGAGCGTGTGCTGAAGGAGGATAAAGGTCGCTGAATTCCTGTTGACCAAGAAAAAAAGAGGAAAGATTGTAGTCATTGATCAAGAGGCATTGCCAAGATTCAGAGATCAAGGGTCATGCTTAATTGCGAGGCCAGGGAGTGCTCCAAATTTAAAATTTTGAGAGCGGGCCGCAATTGAAACCACGGTATTGCTAAACAGACGCATGTCAGTGGCTAGTGAATTGCGTGGAGAAAAGAGGTGTTGTCTCAAACCACTTTCGACCACTCTGCAATCACATGTTTCCATGAGGACATAGCTTGAGGTCATATGTGACGGTAAGGACCTCCCGAGGGGAGCTAGTGTCTATTAATTAATTTCTTTGAAGAGACCAAGAAAGAGCTTGCAGGTTTGAAAAAACCTGCATGAAGAAGGAAAGGGGACTTGTGTAGATTGATTGGGGTCTAATAAAGGCCTAAAGAGTCGATTCAAATCCTTGATTTGAACGATCCTAGACTGAGAGGTTGTGCAACCCCAAGTGGAGAAGGGGGGTTTGCATCAAGTGGTATTAGAGCCTAAAATGTTGTCTACAGATCGTAAGCAAAGGAGAGGCAGTGAAAGGAGATACTCTAATACCATCAAGTGGTATCAGAGATGAGTTTTGCTTGTAGACAATAGGAAAAAAGGAAAGGAGATAAAGGAGATATTCTGATACCATCAAGTGGTATCAGAGATGATTTTGTTTATGGATTTCAGGTAAAGGAGATAGAGAAGACAGTCTGACTACATCAAGTAGTATCAAGAGCTAAACTATGTTTGCAGATTGTAGGAAAAGGTGATAAGGTGAAAAGAGCTAATCGGATGACATAAAGTGGTATCATAAGTTGAAGTTCACCTGTAGATAGCAGATGAAGAGAGACATAGTATTGATGCTCGATAAATATTGTTGCAAGGTGTGCAACAAATGGTAGATAGCCAGGAGGGATGAAGAGAGAAGAGATGGCTACTGAAGGCCATGAGCATGGTTGAAGAGGAGAACACAAACAAAAAGGTAAAGCATAAATTGACAAGGAGATCATTGAGATAAGAGCAAGAGTAGAACAACTAACATTGAAGATGCATGAGGAGATAAAGGTACACTGGACATATGAATGGCCTTTGAAGAGGAAAGTGAAGTGACCTATCCAGAAGTTGTTAACCAGAAGGCAATGACAAGTAATGAGGAAGAGGTTGAGGCATGCTGAAACCATAAGTGACATAGAGGAGAAAGTGATTCACATCTGTGAACCAAAGAATGGGAGGAACCTCAGTGATGAGGAGGAGGTGAGACCAGTTAAAGGTCTCATAAGCTGTCAGGAGGGCAAAGATGAATTTTCATATTTCCAGGGGGGAAATGAGATGATATCAATTGAGAATATCATAGATTATCAGGAGGGCAGTGATGGAAATTTAAATTTCCAGGTGGGAAATGAGATGAGATCAGTTGATCTCATAGACTGCCAGGATGGAAGAAGGGAAATTCTAGATTTCCATGTGGGAAAGGGAGGTAAAATGAGATTGTCTGAAAGTCTCAAGAGCTCAGAGGTGAGTTCATATCAGCTAGGAGTGCTGACAGAAGGGGACCATAGGAGTGTTGTAATCATTGGGGGAATTAAGATATTCTTTCCAATTAGTCCAACAGAGGCTAATGAAAGTATTGCACATGAGGAGGTGGTGCAACAAGAATCCAAGAAAGAGTCCATGGGGCCAAATGATTTCAAAGCTAACTATCTCTGTGATGTAGGTGCAATAGAGGAAAGACAACCAATAGAGACTGCCCAAGATGAGGAGAAGGAGCAGACACTGATGTCTTCCCCAACAGAAAAATAGGAGCATCCAGATGCATTTCTCACTCAATGGGAGCAAGAGTTGAAGATGTTGGAGGATTGGTTGGAAAATCTAGAACCATAAGATGGCTTCCAAGAGACAATCACACATATTGCAGGAGAAGAGCTTTCAACAAAATTACTCAAAAATTTCAGCTTGGGAGATGAACAGGAGATGACTGCAGCACTGGAGCCTACAATAGAAGAGGAAGTAGACAACATAGATTTTGTTAAACTCTATGAAGAATTGGAAGCCCTAGAGAGATGGGTAAATATGCAGAGTAGGCATATCCAACAAGATAAGTTGGAAACAGGTGGAGGAGCATACCAACCTAGAGAGGAGCTGAAGGAAGTTGGATTTAAGCCAACACAAAAGGAGATGATAGAAGTCAATCTGTTAGAGGAGGAAGATGAGAAACAACGCAGTGGTGAGACTACAGAACTGGAGTCTTCAACAAAGTGGCCAGCTAGTGCCACAAGAGATGAAGATAATAGGAAGGGTCAGATTGGCCAGATTGGTGAAAAGGAGAAAGAGCACACATTTCAATGTGCCCAAGAGATGGAGGAAGAAGAGCATTTAGAGGAATGGCTCAAATTTTTCAGCCAGTAAGCTGAGCAAGAGATAACTGTAGAACATGAACCTATAGCAGAGGAGGAAGCAACATATAACATGGATCTTGTTGATTTGTGTGAAGAATCGGAGGCCCTGGAGAGAAGGGTAAAAATGCAAAAGCATCTTATCTAACAAGTTAAGTTGGAAATTGATGGAGAGAAGATGCAATAGAGTAGACTGCAAGAGGAAAACCAGCCAGTGGACCAGTCGGACAAAGAAATAGAGGAGATAAAGAGATTGATGCTAGAAGAAGCACAAGAAGAAGTCGTCAGAGAAGTATGGGACAGAGGAAAACCTCCAAAGACAACAGAGACAACAGGGTAGAAGAGGCAGAAAGAAAAAGGAGCAGATGGACAACTCCAAGAGAAGGTATGGGACCCTAGAGGATCTAAAAAACAGAGCAGAGGGAACCATGAGCAGGATCTCATGATTTTCCCAATAGTGGAGTATGATGCAGGAGCATCTTCAGCAAAACCCACGTGGGGGGACAACTCAACGCCATAACACGCCTTTTTAAATTAATTGAAGTCTAAAATATGACGTTTTTCTGTAGATCCATTTTGAAAGGATGATTGAAGAAGAGAGAAATGCTCGTAAACTGAATGATCATGAGAGGTCTGGGAGTTTCACTCTTAGTCTTGAATGTAACAGATCTTGAGAATTTGTTAGTTGTTACTTCGATAGGAGAGGTAGTCGGAGGGAACCCTAGGAACCTTCATGTATATGTAGATGCATGGCATTCCCAAATGAGGCTACTGGAGGAGTATTGTTATTGAATAGGAGGTAGAGTAGTTTGTTTTGAGAGAGATGAGACTCTGTTACAGTCCAACTCCCACATATTGTAATCAGACATTCATCCTAATAGAAAGAAATAATTTTTTTCTGCATATGAACTTTTTGTGTGTTTATGTGTATCGAATGAATGATATCTGTGTGTGTTTGTGAATTCATGTTGTAGATGTATGAGTTAGATTTCATCTGCAGGGTAAGGATAGAATTCATTATCTATTTAAGAGATATTGATTTTTTCTAGGTTCTTTAAGCTGTGCAAGGAGCACATAATAGGGTATTGGAGACTCTATAGCCAGTGTAAGGAGTGTGCATAAAAACTCTATTGAGTCAGAGAATAATGTGTCAAGAGGACACACCAGAGAAATCACAAAACTCAAGAGAAATATCAGTGTTAGTGAATACTCTATAGAGATCCACAAGTGTGCATTGAGCGGACATAAGGAGTGTGTTATTGAGCCTGAGACAAATCAAGATTGAAGAGGAAGACTTGTGCAAGGATTGCACCAGGACAACACTTAGATAGAGTGTTGAAAGAATTCGTTTGAAGACTTCATCGAGTGCAAGGAGTGTGCCATAAGTAAAGTAGTTTTACTTTACAAGCTCAAGGAGGACGAGTGTCAGGTTGCCAGGAGGGCACCAGGGAATCTTTTAAGTGGAAGGGACAAGATCCTTTGGAGTTCTGAGTCAGTTCGAAAGCTCAGAAGAGATAGAGAAAAGATTGAATAGAGAAGGACTTATTCCAAGTTTGAAAGGTTAGGAGCGATTTAAAATCCTAAGAAGCAAAGGTATCCCAAGATAGTGGGATCGCAGGAGAAGGTTCAAGGGCCAAAATCCTTGAACACTTAGAAATTTTCCCAATTTCGGGAGAAAGTGCAAGCTCAGGAGGAGTAACAACAACTGTTGAATCAAGTTGTAGGGAGAGATCTGGACCACTATATCCATGTCTAGAAATAAGGAGAATGCAGAGGGTAAGAACAGATCCCAGTCATTGGATCTGGGCAGAGAGGATCGACATTCGTCCGATCCAGAGGTAGGTGCACAAGCCTTAAATATTTTGGAAGTGCACAGAAGAACGAACTTGTGAAATCTTGAAGTCCAAAAGTGATTAGGGACTGTCCATCATCCAGAGGGATGCATGGAAAAAATATGTTGTTTTTGGGTGAAGGCACTCTGGGAGGAACAAGTGCGTAGGATTTTGAAACTCCCGAAGCCTAAAGAGACGAAGTGAATCTGGACCGTCAAATCCAGAGAGATGCATGGTGGAAATCTATGAATTTAGGGTGAAAACCCTCCAGGAGAAAGGAGTGCGTAGGAGTTTGAAACTCCTGAATCCTGAAGAGCCGAAGAGGATAGTGGTCGTCGGATCCAGGGAGAGACACACGTCAAGAGATCATTTATTTCTGGTGGAAGCCTTTCAGGAGGAGTCAAATGTTGAGATTCGAAAATCCCAAAGCCCGAAGTGCCAAAGTCATGCATAGTCATTGATTGTGAAGGAGGTACATGTAAACATATCATGGACTCCAGGTGAAAGTACTCTGAGAGGAACGAATGCGTAGGAATTTCACACTTCTGAAGCTCGAATAGACAAAGTAGTTGGGAGTCGCCGATCTGAGGGAGGACACGCGTTGTTAAATCTTGGACTCTGGATAAATTTCTTTGGGAGAAACATGTTGGATTACTAAGAGGGGGGTTGAATCAATACTTAAGAAATTTAATTCTTTTTAACTATATAATCCAAGTGTTATATCAATGTAGCATTATCATCCAATAACTACAGAGTAAATAAGCAATGAACAAATGAACAATGCTTTTTCTTATATGTCTTGAAGAATTATATTCATTGGAAGCTCCAACTTACTTTGTTTTCCAGCTGCAACTGGAAGGAGGCTCCAATCCCCTAGTTTCTCAAGCTACAACCTGAGGGAAGCTCCAACTCCCCAATTCTCTTGCTACAACTAGAACGAGGCTACAACCCCCTATGTTCTCTGGCTACAACTGGAAGGTGGCTACAACCACCTGTCTTTGCCCTGCCAACCACCCTGAAGTAGAAGTAGAATGATGGAACCACTGTCACACTATCACTGTGAGATATACCACTATAAACTTGTACCAATAAAATTGAACCATGCATCAACCTGTAATCAACTTGTACCATAAACAAGTGCATCAACCATGCACTAGATTGTACCAAACAACCTGTAATAAACTTGTACCATAAACAAGTGCATCCAACCATGTACCAAGTATGTACCAATCATGTGTCAACTACTCATCAACTATGACTCATCAATATGCACCAACATCGTCAACTATACACCTCATGTATGTGCCAACTCATCAACTACTTGTCTCGACCATGTACCCAACTTGTATCTCAACCAAAATCCCTCATCAATTTCATCATCCAAATATGATTTGTAAATATTTAATATACCTATTTTATATGATCACATAACTGCAAACCTTCCTTAACTTTAAACAATAAGAGACTAGCATTTACATCAAACTTTTATTTAGTCTCACATGACTAGTTTTGGATTAGTAAAAAACCCTAACTTGAAATAATCATAACTCTGTACTTGTAATGAATAAAGATCTGAAACTGATACAAAATGTTCTTCAATGTGTTTTATACAATTCCTCTAGGTATCACTACTTGGAACCTCTTAGAAAAGGATTTATAGAAAAAATGACATACCTTGCTGAATTCTGGCTTATTCTAGAGAACGACCTTGTAGAGAGTGTCTCACACAAACTATTCGCTGAATAGATCTGAAACTATTACAAAACATACTATAGACTGTAATCTAACCAACACATTTTGTCTCACTAAATTTGGATCTGTTATGAATAAGTTATGATGTTTTTACCCAAAACAACTGTTTTTGACTAGTTTTAGGACTACCCACAAACCCTATTTTCCACAGAGTGTAACTCCAAAAATACAACGACACGTAAGATGAATTTTTTACCATAGATACTTGGATATGTTTTCTCAATAGCATATAAATTTCACGGTCTGAAGCATTCTAGAAAACAAGTTATTTCTAAAATGGTGAGATGACCTGAAGAAAACATACCTTAGAAAGAATCATCAAAAGAATTTATCCTTCCTTGAATTCCGACCTTATTTTCTTCACTTTCCTCAGAAATTTGGCTTAGATATCCTTTGGTTACCTCATAAACCTATAGGTATTCAATATGCTCAAGTGTGTCTTAAATGAGAGAGCCTTTCCTCTTAATTATACTCTCCAAGTAGCTTCCTTAAAAACATCTTCTAGGTCACTTTGCCCACTTTCCTTATTTTACGGTTAACCCACTTCTAATTTCTCCATTTAATTAATTTATTTTGTATTCAATTTGAATTACAGTACACTCATCACTTCACTTTATTATTTACCTTTTAAAATCTCTTAAATCACTTTGACTACTTTGACCTTTTGGGGCTTCTAGATGACATATGAGTGTCCTCCAACTTCGTAAGGCCATAACTTTCAAACCATGAGGCGTTATGTGACATTCCACATACCACCAGAAATGGAACGACATGTAATATCCATATAGAATAGTTTACCTAAAAATATATCAAAACTCATACCATTATCCAACAAACAAACTTGGGTCCATTACCCAAACCTCGGTTCTCCAACTTCTCATGGCCATAAGTCTCTAACTGTGAGGATTTATGTGACATTTCACATACCACCAAAAATGGAATGACAAGCACTATTCATATAGGATAGTTTCACTAACCAATTCACTGGAGTTCATCTCATTATTCCAAAAATAAGCATGGGTTCTCTAACCATACTTCTAGGACAACTCAATCTGTAAAGTGTCTTCCCGTGAGGGCTTTTACCATGAGGGGACCACTTTGGAGTTCATCCATTTCTACTTATTATAAAACATGACAAGAAAATAACGATTCATGTTTACATCAAACAATCTTGGGTCCATTACCCAACCTTTGTGCTACGAGGCTTTCTTCAAGGGTTTCCATCAATGACAACCAACCTTAATCAACAATCTCCCCCTTTGCCATTGATGGCAACACTCTGCATTTGATGCAATACTGAAATCATATCACTCATGCTCCCCCTGGAACCATGCCTTTTTCCTCTGCATCTGATAAATCTCTCCCCTTTTTTCATCAATGACAAATGTATCTTTCCATCCGGGGTTGCTCCCCCTGATTGAACTGTCCTCTTATGGTGATTCCTCGTGTAAATCTAAGAAATATAAGATAAGCATTAAAAAAGAATTCATTTTGGAGTAGAAATAACTCCAAGTCTCTATCGAACATATTCAAAGGATTCTCGTGGAAGTCATTTTGTGAAGATGGCTACCACTTGTTCTTTTGTGCCCACATACTCAACTCTGATGTTCTTTTCTGCAACCTGCTCTCGTAGAAAATGATACTTTATTGGAATGTTCTTTGTCTTGGAGTGCATCACTGGGTTCTTCAATATATTTATGGCATTTGTATTATCACAATAGATTGAAATGGGATCATCATACTCAACCTATATATCTGTCAGAGTTTGTGTCATCCAAAGAACCTGTGTACAACATGATGTTGCTGCAATATACTCTGCCTCAGCTATAGATAAAGATATTGATGATTGTTTCTTACTTATCCATGATACTAAACACTCATCCAAGTAGAACGATGCTCCACTGGTGCTTCTTAGATCATCAATACAACTTGCCCAATCTACATCTGTTTAGGAAATAAGTGATAGATCCTTTCCTTTTAGATACCATAATCCAAACTCTTATGTTCCTTTGAGATATCTGAAAATCATCTTCATTGCTAACACATGTGACTCCTTTGGTGCTTCTTGAAATCATTCCACATAGTAGGCTACCAATCATTGACCTATATTGCCTCTGATTTGTAGACTTCGAATCATCATATTTTCTCAACTTGCAACTGGTTTGCATGGGAGTGATAACTGGTTTGCAATCTTCCATTTCGAACCTCTTTAACATTTTTCTGATATACTTGGTTGCTTTGACGTATCCGAAGTCCCAAAAGTAAGGATAGTTCTCCAAGTAATGACATTTCAAATACATTTTGCATATCCTTTACAAATTTCTAGCTTAACCTGTCATCATCACTACCAAAAATAATATCATCAACATAAACTTCAATTAATAAAATATTACCTTCACTTACCTTAATGTAGAGGTTTCTATTTGCACTTCCTTTTCTAAACTTGCCTACTATAGATACTTATCCAGTCTAGAGTACCATACTCTAGGAGCCTGTTTTAGACCATACAAGGTCTTCTTTAAGTTACACACATAATTTACGTTCTCTGGAAACTAAAATCCTTCTAATTATTCAATGTAGAATTCTTCTTCAAGTTCCCCATTCAGAAAAGTTGATTTTACATCCATCTGATATACTTTAACATTTTTGGAGCATGCATAGGCTAAAAGCAATTGGATTGCTTCCATTCTGGAAACTGGGGCAAATGTCTCTTCAAAGTTGATTGCTTCAATCTGTGCATATCCTTTACATACCAATCTAGCTTTGTTCCTTGTAACTTGTCCATATTCATTTGATTTATTCCTGAAAACGCATTTTGTGCCGATCACATTCTTATTCTTTGGTCTTGGAACTAGTTCCCAAGTGTCATTTTTATCTATTTGATCCAATTTTTCATTCATGGACTTATTCCAAAATTCATCCTTGTTGGCTTCTTCAAAACAGTTTGGTTCAATTGTAGATAAGAGTGCTAGGTGTGTTTGTTTTGGTGAACGAACTTCTAGTCTCAAATCCGGCATCTTTGTTTCCAATAATCTGATCTGAAGGATGATTCTTTTGTACTCATTTTCTAGGTGTCTTTGGAGATACTTGCTGAACTTGCTCTTCTATTTCTGTCAGATTCTCTTCATCTTCCTCTTCTACTTCATCTTCCGCTTCTTCTTCTTTGAAATTTTTTTCCAGCAATTTGTTTTATTCTTCCTTTGATTATGGTCTACATGTTTCATCAATTGTTACATTGATGCTTTCCACAAATTTGTTCAGTCTTAGATTGTAACACTTGTATGATTTCCTTGTACTTGAGTAACCAACAAGTACTCCTTTGTCCACATCAGAGTCAAACTTTCTCATTCTACCATCTTCTCTTTTGATGTAGCATTTGCTTCCAAAAACTCTGAAGTGCTTCACATTTGTTGGTCTTCCATTCCATAGCTCGTAGGGAGTTTTATCAGTGTTGTTTCTCAGCATTACTTTGTTTTGAATGTGAACTACTATATGCACTGCTTGTGTCCAAAATATATCTGTCAATTTGGAATCCATTAGCATTGTTCGAGCCATTTCCTGTACTGTCATGTTCTTTCTTTCAACAACTCCATTCTGTTGAGGTGTCCTAGCAATGGAGAATTGCCTTTTTATTCCATGACTGTTGCAGTAGTCCATACATTCCCTTGAAGTGATCTCTCCTCCATTATCAAATCTCAAGCATTTAATTCTTGAATCCATCTCATTTTCAACCATTTCCTTGTAGATCTTGAAGTTTTCAAAAGCTTTTGACTTGTTCTTGAGAAAACAAACTGCAGTCATTCTTGTATAATAATCAACTGATAGCATAAAGTATCTCTCACCTTTTAAGCCCTTTGTTGCAAATGGTCCAACTAGATCAGTATGCACAATTTCCAATGGTTTTTTTGTTGAATATTCCTTTGATTTGAACTTGGTTTTTGTTTTCTTTTCTTGTTGACAATGGTTGCATAAAGTGTTGGTTGGTGTTGTGATCCGGGGCATTTCTCTGACTACTTCTCTTTTGCTGACTTTGACAAGGTTATCAAAATGCATGTGACCCATTCTTCTGTGCCATATCCAACTTTCATTTTCCTTTCCTAGAAAACACTTTTCATTTCCAATTTCACTTAACACATATATGTTATTTGAAGTTCTTGAAGGGATACAGACCAATTTCCCTGAACCTTCTCTTCTTATCTCACACTTTTGTGAATCGAAAGTAAATTTATGACCTTGGTACCACATTTAATTCACACTTAGAAGATTATGTTTCATATCTTCTACCAGTAGAACATTTTGTGCCTTTTCATTCTTGTTCCCAATTTGGATTGTGCCTTCTCCAATGATTTTGGTTGAATTATCATTTCCAAAGGAGACTGATCCATTTATTTCCTATCGCAATGTAATAAATTTGTCTCTATCACCTGTCATGTGTTTTGAACACCCACTGTCAACATACCAACTGTGTTTCTTCTGCTTAGCTTGTAGAGAGAATGTGCATTCTTCATTGCTATACCGATCTTTCTTTCTTATCCATGTCATTTTCTGAGGTTCTTGTCTATGACCGTTGTTATTTTGTTGAGTTTTTTTAGGAGGGGATTTCATTATGCAATCTTTGGCCACGTGTCCAAAATTATTACGTTTGTAACATTCCACTTCAGTGCTCAAAGATTCAAACCTGTTGTAACTTCTTCTTTGTGTTTCACTGGGTCTTCTTGAATAACCCCTTTGTGTATGAATCTCAAAGTTGTTATTGTTCCTGTTGTTAGCTCTGCAATTCACATCTTTATGTCCAAAATTATTACATGCATACCATAAACCAAAAAATATAGTGTGATACCTGGGAGTTGAAGATCTTCTGAAAGGAGGTGCTCTTATAAATCCTTCTTCTTCTTGAGGCTTATCTGTATGTTGTTGATTCTGAAATTTGACTCTTCTCAGTGGAGGAGTATCCCTGTAATCTTCGTTGTATATCCTTCTATCCCCTTTGATTGTTTCTGCATAGATTTTTGGATATGTTTCTTTCTCTATTGTTTTGGAGCTTGATCCATTTTCTGTCTGATTGTATCCAAGTCCAATCTTGTCAAGATGAGATTTTTGACTACTTTAATGTCATCCAAAACTTTTGAGCTATTCTGCATATTTTTCTTTTGAATATCATTTCTTAGTGTGACAATCTATGCTTCTAAGTTTCCAATGATTCTGTCATTTTCTTCTAGCTTTTATTTGAGTGCTTCTTCAATTCTTTTATTTTCTTCTATTTGAACCTTCAATTTTGTGATCATTTGCTCTAGTTTTAGAGTGTCATTTTTGTTGTCTAGTTCTGCTTGTAGTTTCTTGTTTTTCTTCTTTTCTCTTCTGATAACTTCTATGGCACACATTAATTCTTCTCAATAGTCAACTTTTTCCTCTTCAATTTCGTCTTCGACTTCTTCATATCCTTCTTCGGCTTCTTCATATTCTTCTTTAGAGTCTTCTTTGTCAGAATCTTTTACTGCCATGAATAGAACTCTTCCTGTTTCACTGCCACTGATTTCATCTTCATCTGATGATGAGATGTCTTCTTTGATGCATAATCTTTTCTTGAAATATTTCTTTGTAGTTCTTTTTCCTTTATATGTGTGTTTTCCTTTTGATTAACTTTCATCATTTCTCTTTTTCTTATGAGGACATTTATTAGCAAAATGACCAATACCATCACAATTAAAACAAATTAAAGGAAGCTTACCTCTATACCTACCGTTGGTTCCCTTGTTTAGTCTTTTGATGAAGTTGGCCACTTTTTCATGATCTTCCGAGACGTTGCTGCTATTGCTATATTCTTCTTGTTCCATTTTTTTTTTCTTTGATCTTTTGGATTCTTTGAAGACTGCTTATTTTACATCTAGATTTTCCTGTTCAGTTCTTATTTCATATGCTATGAAGATTCCATGTAGTTCGTCCATGATTATTGAGTTTAGATCTAATCTTTCTTCTAGTGCTAATATCTTAGGGTTGAATCCCATAGGAAGAGATATTAGTACCTTTTGAACAATTACAGATTCTTCGATTTCTTCTCCCAATCCTATGATTGCATTCACTGTTTCATCGACTCATAAGAAGTAGGTTGCAATATTTTCATCTTCCTTCATTTTTAGTTGTTTGAACTGACCTCTGTAATTTTGACACTTTGCTGCTTTGACCTTTGTATCTCCTTCATAAATATTTCGAAGGTTGTCCCAACTATCTTTAACGGATTTACAATGTAAAACTTTGGTGAATACCGTATCTCTGAGACCATTCAAAAGTGCATTTTTGGCTTTGGAATTATTCTCACCAAATTTCACTGCTTTGTCATTTGTTGGTGGAACTGTTGGTGCTGTGTATCCATCTACAATTGATTTCCAAACTTGAAATCCATGTGCATGTATATATGTGTTCATCCTTATGCTCCAAAAAGCATACTTCTATCCATCAAACTATGGTATTCCATTTTTGTATAAGTTGGTACTCTCCATGATCTACCTTTAAGTGGTTAAATTGATTTCTGAAGGAACCTTCTCTGATACCAATTGTTGGATTACTGAGAGGGGGGCGGGGTGAATCAGTAATAGAGAAATTTAATCATTTTTAACCATATAATCCAAGTGTTATATCAATGTAGCATTATCATCCAATAACTACAGAGTAAATAAACAATGAACAAATGAACAATCATACACATACATAGTACACCAGTGTTTTACGTGGAAACCCAAANCTCATAGGAAGAGATCTTAGTACCTTTTGAACAATTATAGATTCTTCGATTTCTTCTCCCAATCCTATGATTGCATTCACTGTTTCATCGACTCATAAGAAGTAGGCTGCAATATTTTAATCTTCCTTCATTTTTAGTTGTTCAAATTGACCTTTGTAAGTTTGACACTTTGGTTATTTGACCTTTGTATATCCTTCATAAATATTTCGAAGATTGTCCCAATTCTCTTTAACGGATTTACAATGTGCAACTTTGGTGAATACTGTATCACTGAGACCATTCAAAAGTGCATTTTTGGCTTTGGAATTATTCTCACTAAGTTTCACTGCTTTGTCATTTGTTGGTGGAACTATTGGTGCTGTGTATCCATCTACAATTGATTGCCAAACTTGAAATCCCTGTACCTATATATATGTCTTCATCCTTATGCTCCAAAAAGCATACTTATGTCCATCAAACTGTGGTATTCCATTTTTGTATAAGTTGGTACTCTCCGTGATCTACCTCTCAATGGTTAAACTGATTTCTGAAGGAACCTGCTCTGATACCAATTGTTGGATTACTGAGAGGGGGGTGAATCAGTAATAGAGAAATTTAATCATTTTTAACCATATAATCCAAGTGTTATATCAATGTATAATTATCATACAATAACTGTAGATTAAATAAGCAATGAAAAAATGAACAATCATACACATACACAGTACACCAGTGTTTTACATGGAAACCCAAAGCGGGAGAAAACCACATAATGATGTTTCTTATATGTCTGGAAGAATTACATTCATTGGAAGCACCAACTTCCTTTGTTTTCCATCTGCAACTGGGAGGAGGCTACAACCCCTTAGTTTCTCAGGCTAGAACCTGAGGGAAGCTCCAACTCCCCAATTCTCTGGCTACAACCAGAAGGAGGTTACAACCCCCTATGTTCTCCGGCTACAACCGGAAGGTGGCTACAACCACCTGTCCTTGCCCCGTCCAACTGCCCTGAAGTAGAAGTAGAATGCTGGAACCACTGTCACACTATCATTGTGAGATATACCACTGTAAACCTATACCAATAAAACTGAACCATGCATCAACCTATTCCTCAACCTATAATCAACTTGTACCATAAACAAGTGCATCAACCATGCACCAACTTGTACCAAACAACCTGTAATCAACCTGTACCATAAACAGTAGCATCTAACCATGTACCAAGTATATACCAATCATGTGTCAACTATTCATCAACTATGACTCATCAATATGTACCAACATCATCAACTATACACCTCATGCATGTGCCAACTCATCAACTACTTGTCTCAACCATGTAGCCAACTTGTACCTCAACCAAAAGCCCTCATCAATTTCATCATCCAAATATGATTTGTAACTCTGTAATATACCTGGTTTATATGATCAAATAACTAAAAACCTTTCTTAACTTTAAATAACAAGAGACTAGCATTTACATAAAACTTTTTCTTTAGACTCATATGACTAGTTTTGGATTAGTCAACAACCCTAACTTGAAATAATCATAACTCTGTACCTATAATGAATAGATATATGAAACTGACACACAATATTCTTTAGTGTTTTTAATGCAATTCCTTCTGGTGTCACTACTTGGAACCTCTCAGAAAATGATTTATATAAAAAATGACATACTTTGTTGAATTCTGGCTTATTCTAGAGAGAGACCTTGTAGAGAGTGTCGCACACAAAATATTTTTTGAATCAATCTAAAAATGTTACACAAAATAATATAGACTTTAATCTAACCAACACATTTTGTCTCACTTAATTTTGATATTTTATGAATAAGTTATGACGTTTTTACCTGAAACACCTATTTTTGACTAGTTTCAGGACTAGCCACAAACCCTATTTTCCATTTAGTGTAACTCCAAAAATACAATGAACCACAAGATTAATTTTTTACCATAGATACTTGGATATGTTTTCTCAATGGAATAGAAATTTCAACGTCTGAAGCATTCTAGAAAAACAATTATTGTGAAAATGGTGAGATGACCTGAAAAAAACATACCTTAGAAAGCATCATCAAAAGAATTTATCCTTCCTTGAATTCCGACCTTCTTTTCTTCGCTTTCCTCAGAAATTTGGCTAAGATATCCTTTGGTTACCTCATACACTTATAGGTATTCAATATTCTCAAGTGTGTCTTAAATGAGAAAGCCTTGCCTCTTATTTATACTCTCCAACTGGCTTCCTTAAAAACATTTTCTAGGTCACTTTGCCCACTTTCCTTATTTTAGGGTTAACCCACTTATAATTTCTCCATTAAATTTATTATTGAATTAATTTATTTTGTATTCACTTTGAATTATAGTACACTCATCACTTCACTTTACTATTTACCTTTTAAAATATCTTAAACCACTTTGACTACTTTGACCGTTTGGGGCTTCTAGATGACATATGAGGGTCCTCCGACTTCGTAAGGCCATAACTCTCTAACTGTGAAGAGTTATGTGAAGTTCCACATACCACCAGAAATGGAATGAAATTTAATATCCATATATAATAGTATTACCTGAAAATATATCAAAACTCATACCATTATCCATCAAACAAACTTGGGTCCATTACCCAAACCTAGGTTCTCCAACTTCTCATGGACATAACTCTCTAACCGTGAGGAGTTATTTGACGTTCCACATACCAATGGAAATGGAATGACAAGAAATATCCATATTGGATAGTTTCATTGAAAAATTCACTGACATTCATCTCATTATTCCAAAAATAAGCATGGGTTCTCTAACAATACTTCTAGGATAACTCAATCTGCAAAGCATCTTCCCGTGAGGGATTTCACCATAAGGGGGCCACTTTGGAGTTCATCCATTTCTACTTATTATCAACCATGACAAGACAATAACGAGTCATCTTTACATCAAATAATCTTGGGTCCATTACCCAACTTTTGTGCTACAAGGATTTCTTCAAGGGTTTCCATTAATGACAACCAACCTTAATCAACAAAACAAAGTGTGGAGAAGTTGAGACTTCTGAAGGCCGAAGTCCCAAAGAGGACCTGGGCCATTTATTTGAGGAGTACACGTGGCAGAAGATCTGCAATTTTGGAGAAAGCCACTCCAAAAGAAGAAGGAGGGCGTTGAACAAGAACTCCCAAAGGTCGGACAATTGGAGTTCATCTGGGTCACCTGTTCATTGAGGATAGGCGTCAACAGATCTTCCACTTTGGAATATAGCCACTTTGGGAAGGAGCAGGTGTAGGAGTTTGAAACTTCTGAAGCCCGAAGGGCCAAAGAGAACCACAATTGTTTATCTGTGAGGAAAATGCATCGATGGATCCTCGTATCTGAGTAAAAGAACTCTAGGAGAAGGTGAAGAGTTGAGAGTTGAAACTCCCGAAGCCCGAAATATGAAATTGATCGCAGTTGTCGATTTGAGAGGAGGACACACGAGATAGATTGGGAGATAGGGGAGCGGGTGCAGAAGGATGACAGAGTTCGTTGACTGGTAGTTGACCAAGACAGAAAGATGACATATTATAGCCGTTGATCAAGAGGCATCACTGATATTCATAGATCAACGATCATGCTTAATTGCGGGGCCTGGAAGTGCTTGGGATTTAAATTTATGAGAGCGGGCCGCAATTGAAACCACAGTATTGATAAATGGATGTGTGGCAGTGGCTAGTGAATTGTGGGGAGAAAAGAGGTGTGGTCTCAAACCACTTTTGGCCTCTCCACAATCACGTGTTTCCATGAGGACATATCCCAAGGTCATATGTGAAGGAAAGGGCCTCGTGAGGGGAGATAGTGTTTGTTAATTAATTTCTTCGAAGAGGTCAGGAAAAAGCTCGCGAGTTTTATAAAACCTACACGAAGAAGGAAAGGGTACCTATGTAGATTGATTGGGGTCTAATAAAGGCCCGAAGAGTCGATCCGACTCCTTGATTTGAATGATCCTAGACCCGGAGGTCGCGCATCACCATGTTTGGCACACATTTCAACTTTCACCTCATCTCCCAGATGAAGTGAATATGAGTATGAGGAATGAAGATGAGTAATCAATAAATCATACTTGATTGTAGTGATATTACCACTCCAACAATTATAGGGATCAAGTCTAGACAGGTCTATACAAATGCGTAAAATGATATGCCAAAAGACACAACTATGTAGATGGATATTGCTTAAGAACACTTAGCTCCAAAAACACGGTGAAGTCTCCAATATTGCAGATGAACGACTAGGGAGAGAACCCTAACAACTAGGTTTTGAGTTAATCTTAGGGATTAAAACCCCCATTGTCATACATATTGGTATTCATTGATATGGATAAGGAGGATCAAACGATTCATGTTGATCTCTTGCCAGTAAGGATAGAAAGGTAAAAATAAAGTTTCATAAATATGTTAAGTTCATATTGAATGAAATGAAATCGATATCCCATTTAGCTTGATCACAATGTCTACTTTTGTTTTTCCAAGTTCTGAATGATGTTTACTTTTGATTCTCTAGGTTATGGATGACGAAGTATTTGCAATATCGGTGTTGATGGATTTTTTTAGAAAATCCATCAACATCCCATTAGTAACAACCATATGCAATCCAGTAAGGAAGGAATTTCCATACAAGTTCAAAAATATACAGAGAGAGAAGTCAGAGGACAAGCTCAAAATCCTGGCCCGTCTGCACACAATGAGGAACATACCAGCGATCATAAACCTAATAGAGACATTTAAAGAGATTCAAAATCTTGTCCCAGACTGTGACATCATGTGTTGAAATGGATACTTGACATTGAGAGGGGGGGTGAATTAGTGTAAAAAAACTTAGGACAAATTGCCACTTTTCAGAAACTAACTGAACAATAAATATTTGTTTCATTTTCTCAATCAATATATATAAGAAGAATGAATACATAAGATCAATCTTTGAATTTCATCTTCAAACAATTATGAGAGACCTAGCTCTCTATTACAAGACCCATATTGTAGTTCTCAGATCCAACTGAGAAATGATGAATCCAAACCTCATAACAAGTCCCAGCTTGTTGATCTGAGATCCAACTGAGATGTGAGAAATCCAATCCTCATACAAGACCCAACTTGTAAACAAGCACCAACCTGATAGAATGAACCTTCATTCAATCCATTATATGTAAATATATATACTTCAACAAATTCAATTGCACATCTTCTCACCATTCCTTCTTGTTTATATAGTATTCCAACTGGTGTGAATTTGAATCGTTGTGTATTTTGATATTTGAACCATTGTACCTTTTCATTTAAATGATAATATTAATATTTAATTAATATCATTTTTCCTTTTATCCTTTATTCATAATTCTCATGAATTAATTCTCTTGAATTAATTCTCATGAATTAATGTGTCGGTTCTTTTGTTTTCATGAGTTTATCACAGACATGGATCAACTCATTATATTGTACTCATTCTTATGTTGTGTTCTCAGTTCACAAACATATCATATTTTGATATTTTATCAATTCTCTGTATCATTGTAGTGTTAACTCTCTCTCGAATTAAATCTTTATGAGGCACTTCCTTCAAACCATTTACATATGACCTTATGTGAAAAACCATGGGCTTATTGATTTGAGCATTGCCTCAAGTCCTTTTCCCTTTGTTTCTTTATTCCATATGATCGCAGGTTGTGACTAGGAGCTAAGCTAAAAATGTTATTGATCACTTGTCCAGATCAACAATCATGTTTTAATGTCACGATGAGCTGGAAGGTTCTCATTTACTTCGGAACTTTGGTTATTCGTGGCTCCTGAATTTTGGAGTAACAATTCCTCTGAAGTGATTGCCTACCGAATGAGTCATAAAGCGGTTGTTATTGCTTACTGTCGGTTAACACCTCCACTTATGCTATCCTTCTACTATACTTGATCATCGGTTGAGAAATGTCCTGAATTAGATCAATGGTTAACATTGAATTCAACCTTCGACGCTTCGGGCGATTTCTCCTTCACATTCCTTCAATCTTTTGGAGTTCATTTCGCCAAAGTACATCGGACAATTAGATTTTATTCGCATGATTAACGATTCTTGTTCATTTTGGAACTTCGAAACTTCGGGTATTTGCTGGTGGTGAAACTCCCAAAGTATAAAACTCCCAGAGTGATGTAACTTGTTGATGTCACTTGTTGGCATCGCACTGACTGAGTGGCTACCACATGTCACTTATTCGTGACTTACACATACCTGAAATGCCAACTGCCCTTTGACACTTGTCATCATCTGATTGCACCACATGTCCTTGCGAACGTGGATCTCCTCATGTGGCACATGTTCTTCTCCTGGATATAACGATTGTCCTAACTCCTGAAATGTATCTCAAATCGACGGATGAGAGTGACTTTAGAACTTCGGCCTTTGGGGGAACTCATATGTTTTGAATCCTTTTTCTCTGAAGTGGTCAATGCTGAATTTGAACACTATTATGATCCAATGAACATCATGTATTGTCCAGATTTGATGGTCCTCATTTACTTCGGAATTTCGGGGCTCTGACCTTCGTCTTTTCTTATCCTATTCTTCCACTTTATAGATCAGATTGTCAATATGACTCTCAAAATATTTCTCAGATCAGACGACTCATGTCCTCTTCAAAACATTTGCGGCTTACACTGTCCTTCCACTTTACTCGTTCCAATGATCGTTATTTTATTTGAAGCGTTCCTCGGATCGGACGATTCATGTCCACTTCGGGATTTCGAATTTCGGGTAATGTTACTTATTCTCAACCCTTTTCTATTGAAGTGGTCAGCGTCGATGTTGACCAATGTTGATCTAATGGCTCCCCTTTTCTATTCCAAATCAACCACTGATACTTAACTCTAGATCAAATCTTGATCTAACGACTGAGAAACATTCCAAAGGTCATGCTTTAGATCCGATGGTCCTTCTTTAACCCAAAAATGATTAACTCAATCCAACGACTATTGGGAATTTGGGTATTCGATATCTCAACCCTTTTTCCTTGCTTATCCTATCCTTCCACTCAACTTGATCCAATGACCGAGAATGATCCCGGAGTAGATCAATGACCAGGGATGACTGTGGGGTCCCAACTAGCAGGATGTTTAAAACTATCATCGAGCTCTGCAATGGAAAATTCTCCTTGGTAGTGGAACTGATGCCAACCGTAGATCTATTTGGCGGGTGATGATTGACGGTCTAGACTAATTACATGATTGGAATTAATGCATTTTTTAATTCTCCCTTCACGCTCCACAATCAATCACTGCCCTTGATCTGGCGCTTGCATATCCGACGGTCACAACTTGATCTGATCATTGACCAATCCTCCAAAGGTCCTTCTCTTGTAACTCCCAGATCTGACGGTCTAGATATAATTCTTCAAAACTCTGACTTCACCTCGATCTAATGATATTTCTTCTGATTGTTATTTCTCCATATCTTTAGAGTGGATTCCTCTGCACCTCAGGTTATGTCTTTCTGTGCGACTACTTCTTAAAACTATTTCAATGAGCAAGATTCTTTCTTGAATCCTTTGGAGTTTTCCTGTCGGGATTTCGATCCGGATGACATTTCTACAATGCGCTCTTCCTTATGAGCTTTGATTAATGTCCTTTCTCATGAGCTTGAGTCTCCGCATACTATTTTCAATTTTCATTCTTTGCTAACTATACTGTTGACATCAATGACAGTTCTTTAATGATAACTTATCAATGGCAATTCATCATAACAACTTATCATCACATCACAATGACATCGACTGTTGACATCAATGAAAACATATTAAAGACAATATGTCCAACATTTTACTGACTGTGAAAATTTACATACCCTTAGGCGTTTTATTTACTACTTGGAAGAATTTACAGAACCATGAGAATTTTATCCCATTCCTAGGTGAATTTACATCCCCCTGAGAATTTAATCGTTTCCTAGATGCCTCCATTTACTTTCTAGTCGATTATTGCATCTTGCAATCTCTAAATCAATTTTTACACTCACAACAACTCTTATTTTTAAAACACGGTCCATAAATCCATTTTTGCACATAGCCAAACAATGATTCCCTCTATCATTGATTTTGTTGTTTCCTTAGTATGATCAACAACCTACGAGTGAGGAATCTTGAAGTGAATGAGCACTTATGTAGCAAAGTATTTTTTTCTAACTCAATTGGAGTGCAGAATAGAATATTTTATTGTCTCTATGGAAGCTATTTGCTATAGAAGGTGTTAAAGAGGTAACACAATATATTGTCATAGAGGCTATTAAGAGACTATAAAATCTATTAAAAGTTGTCTGTAAGTTGTTTTCTATGGAAGCTATTACTACAACATCTATTTTCTATAGAATTTGTTTAAGATGCAATGCATTTCAAATTACACAAACAATCATTGAAGTAGTATTCATGTTAGTGATGTAGAAAGGAGATAGGCCCATTGGTTATGGATTAGAATGTATTGGAGCAAGTTCCAAAGACTTGGAGAACACTTGCATGGTAAACACCACTCGACAACTAGTATAAAAAAATGGAGAAGCATGGATGCTAGGCCTACATAGAAGAAGAATACCACCCATGGTGGAGATTCCTCATGAAGAGCATGATAGGGAAGAATAGGAGGTCAGATTTGCTCGGATGGAGCCGAACATTGCTACACTAACAAAGATGGTGACACAACTGTTGGTAATGAAGGGTAAGGAGGCCAACACTGTGATGGAATCAAGCATGGTAAAATCA